>JAQBSW010001864.1:0-118785 GCA_029291075.1 Eudiplozoon nipponicum | reverse complement strand
ATAACTTTGCGCAACTAGGTGAAACGATCAACTACACTGGGAAAAATAGTACTTGTATATGTAACAGTGAACAATGCGCACAAATGGTTAATTCTCAAGCTACCAAAACAATAATGACAAGATCTCAGACATCACTTCACTATACTGCGAGAATGACCTTTACATGCAAACATGCATAAACAACAGAAACACAAACGCATACACACTCACCAACTAGTCAAAACATGAAACAGCAGTAAAAACGAGTCAGATTTGTTACCACTAGCATAATCAATTGAAAACCCAAAATGTATAAATATGTATGATTATATAAGAGATGATTAGTATTCACGAAATAAATGGCCTTAATCCACTTTGTTATTTGTGTTTTCCTAATTATAAGAATATATATATATATATATATATATATATATATATATATATATATATATATATATATATATATATATATGATACTTACGCTAAAGAACCTATAGACAATAAGTTATTGCAACCAGAAATTCGTCTAAGCCTATTAAATGAATGAAAATTGAATGTTTTTTTACCACTAATAAATTCATATTAACTAGTTTTGAATTTCGAATACAGTGCTCCTCGAATGAGATTCTTCATTTGGATTGGTCGATCAATTATTATTCGCACAAAATGAAAATTTTCCTAAAGGGGATCGTTAGACAAACTGTAGCTATGGTGTTTTAGATAAAGTCATCGAAATATTTTGTCAAGTAATGTGGAATAGTTCCATGATGCAATCATCTATACGTATAAATATTAAATCAGAGGTAGAGATAACATAATGTAGTGTTTGCACTTACTTTATAACAAACTGGCATTGCATGTTTTAACCATGCAAGCAGTATTAACACAACAATATTGACGGTAGACTAAATTTTCCCGTCGGTGAGTGAAATCCATTCCAACCACTGGCTACTGTATCAAAACTCTAATGTCACACTTTAGTATGATTAATGACCATTAAACATGTAATAGATATATATCCTAGGTTACTGGTATCAATTGGTTGCACAAATTCTGGTTTTGCAATCGTGAAAAAACACCCAAATGAAAATTTTAACAACATCATTTCGAGTAGATATCTATTGTGGGAAATGCAATTAGAAATTACATGTTGAAATATGTGGTCATATTAAGGACTGATGTAGTCTAATATCTGATTATCGTATTAACTCTCATTTAGAGATATTGAACTTTAACTTACTCAGGAGTGCTGAATGCAGCAAACATTTTTCCGAGCTTCTGTGAAACGCTTACTGCGCGAACAACAGAATATATTCCAGCCGTTGTTCTGATGTCATGAATCTTTTCCGGGGGACAAATAATTGTTGCCTTGGCAAACGAAATTGGAACGTTTTCCAGCCTATTTTTGTCACCTCCGTTATCCAGCTGTCAGGAAGAACAAAACAGCAAAAGTATGTCACCTTTTGTAGAAAGTCTGTATTATACAATTCACTTTTAACTTTAATAGAACAAACTTTGGAACGGGCAGTTAGCCAGGCGTAATCCCATGCCAATTAATAATTATTCATCATTAAGTTATAAAATATAATCACATTTTAATGGCTTTCAAAAGGAACATTGAGGTCACAATTCTCATGTATGTGATGTTTGGACAAAATTAAGTATATCTATTAATATTATTATTATTATTGTTTATAATTCATATATATATATATATATATATATATATATATATATATAATCAACACTTTTTGAAATGGCAGCTTTTAATAAAATTCATTGTACCCTTCCTGTGTGCAAAAACAAAAAGAAATTTTATCAGATATAAGAAAATTTTCTTTCTCATGGTCTTCTCAAATATCTACTCATGAATACGTCTGTTTCTGGTTAACTCTCCTTTTAATAATTGATTCAATTAATTGTCTGGGATAGCCATTAGACATTAAATCGTTAATTGCTTCATTATATTGATTTTCTATAGAATCTTGACTAACCAACCTGTCAATTTTTGAAAAGCAACCACGAACTGTTGATAATTTATATTGAAATGGCACAAAACTGCTGTAATGCAAATACTGTGCAGACCATGTTGGTTTATGGTAAATTGTTCTGTTTAATTTACCATTAGTTTCTTTCTTTAATAGTACATCTAGGAAAGGCAGACAGTCATCTTTCTCGTGCTCTGACGTGAAACCGATATTCTTATGTGCTTTGTTGAAACTTTGAAGCAATGTTCGTGATTGCGACCTGTTTTTAAGTACAAGAAATATATCATCCACGTACCGTATATATTGAGCACATTTACTTATGTCACTCTTTAATGATGTATTTTCTAGGTGCCCTAGAAAAATCTCAGCCAACACTGGAGATAAGGGGCTTCCCATTGCGACACCATCAGTCTGTTTGTAGATGTTTTGGTAATCCGTACAAAAAAAACACACAAAAGAGGTTGTCTTATGAGGCCAATTTTATCAATGGTAAATTCTCCGTTTCATGCACTAGCTAAATGGCTAGTTCGTTTACTTGAACCATTACGTAAACTACTAGGTAATCATTCGGTTGCCGATTCGTTTGAGTTTGTAAACAAAATTCAAGATATAAATGTTAAAAACAAGATTATGGTATCTTTTGATGTTACGTCTTTGTTTACAAATGTTCCAATTGATGAAACCATTGACATTATAGTCAAAGCGGTAGAACACGATATATTACCATCGCCGGTGCCAGGTCAAACTCTACGCAAGCTTATCTTATTATGCACGAAAGACATACGATTTCGTTTTAATGGAAACATCTACAAACAGACTGATGGTGTCGCAATGGGAAGCCCCTTATCTCCAGTGTTGGCTGAGATTTTTCTAGGGCACCTAGAAAATACATCATTAAAGAGTGACATAAGTAAATTTGCTCAATATATACGGTACGTGGATGATATATTTCTTGTCCTTAAGAACAGGTCGCAATCAAAAACATTGCTTCGAAGTTTCAACATAGCACATAAGAATATTGGCTTCACGTCAGAGCACGAGAAAGATGACTGTCTGCCTTTCCTAGATGTACTATTAAAGAAAAAAACTAATGGTAAATTAAACAGAACAATTTACCATAAACCAAAATGGTCTGCACAGTATTTGCATTACAGCAGTTTTGTGCCATTTCAATATAAATTATCAACAGTTCGTGGTTGCTTCTCAAGAATTGACAGGTTGGTTAGTCAAGATTCTAAAGAAAATGAATATAATAAAGCAATAAACGATTTAATGTCTAATGGCTATCCCAGACAATTAATTGAATCAATTATTAAAATGGGAGTTAACCAGAAACAGACGTATTATGGGCCAGAAAAGAAAACCGTCTACCTAAACATCCTATTTAAGGGGGATGCAGTTTCCCGAATGGCACAAAAGAAAGTTGAAGCAACATTAACACGCACATTTAATGCAGCCAAACTACGAGTGTTATTTAGGGTAACACACTTGCCTTTACCAACAATCAAAGAGAAACAGCCGTTAATGTCGATATCAAATATTATTTACCAATATACATGCGCAAGTTGTCGATCAACTTACGTAGGCCGACCGACCAGACGGTTAATAACTCGAATGAGAGAACATTGCAACTTGAACGCCTGTTTTAAATCAAATGGTGAATACACGTCTGCCATTGCGCAACACATCATCGAAACATCGCACGTATGTTCTCCAGACGTAGCATTCAAAGTAATTACTAAATGCAAAAACAAAAGTGAGCTAGCCACATACGAAGCCTTATGGATAAACAAATTGCAGCCGGATTTATGTAAGCAGAAGAAGCGCGTACAAGCATTGAGCTTGAACTGGATGTGACGCACGCAATTTGATTGGTTTCTATTTTTCACACTTTCTTTGTTCACATATTTCTATCTTGTTTTGCTTTCCAATTTATATATAAAGATATGTTCATGAGTAGATATTTGAGAAGACCATGAGAAAGAAAATTTTCTTATATCTGATAAAATTTCTTTTTGTTTTTGCACACAGGAAGGGTACAATGAGGTATATATATATATATATATATATATATATATATATATATATATATATATATATATATATATATATATATATATATATATATATATATATAAATGCACATTGAATTGAAGTATGATTGCAGTGTTTTCGTATTAATTTGGTTTTAATGTAAACTCAACATTGCAATAGGTAAGAAAGACTAGTAACCCAGTTGACCGCTTTCTTCTTAATTAGTATTTCTATAAGTGTGTGCTACGGACGGGACTCGAACCAGAGCAATTTCGTTTTGTAATTTGTGCACCATCTGTGGCGAATTCTATTCTAAAATTTGAGTAATATACAGACTCTGGAGCTAATTTGCTCCGGTTAGAGTCCCGTGGGCGACAAATTCTAGACAGTACTTTATTAGTTCCCAATATAGACGAAATTGATCAACTGGATGAATTGCCTATCCCACATAGTTTAACTATGCATTGATACTGACAGCAGACACATGATCAAAATCCTGCCATCAGACTCCAATTCAATATAAGTTTCAAACGTGGCATGATGTCTGATGTATAATGATAGATCGGGCGTGGTTAGTTAGAACTTAAGGTCTTAAGAGATTCAAATATGTTTCACCTTTAAGATAGGTAAAACAGAAAAATTAATTTTGTATACGGCTTCAGAATTTTTGTTAATTATACAGCAGCGCAGTGGCTAGTGTCACCAAACACTTTGAAGAAAGTATATATATATATATATATATATATATATATATATATATATATATATATATATATATATATATATATATATATATATGTGTGTGTGTGTGTGTCTAAGTATATGAATATCGTTCTATTTTGGCTATTGCTAACAAAAATGATCAGGCAAAATTTGATAACCGTTTAAAGGTTAATCTTTAATATTTAAATAGCAACAGATCTTATGAGGTAGTATAACAAAATGTGCAAAACTTGTTAAATTGAGCACAGTTACTATAATGTCATATTTATACAGCAAATTTAGAATGTTTTTTCTTCGCAAAATATAATCTTCACCTAAATATTTGCTTATTCATTACAATTTTGTAAAAATTAATGGCGGCTGGAGATTATACTAGTTGGCGTATTTACATGGTATTACATAAACAGAATAAAAAATTAGAGTATCACGGATGATAAAAATACTAACGAAGACGGTAATAAAATATGTTGTTTTCAGCAGGCTTAGCAGATTGGCACAATTGCGATGAGGATTTACAGTTAGCCGGAGAATTAAAATTTAGTTAGCACGAGCAACTTGCTACGACTCGGGCCAATTTTGTCGTGGATCAACACTTCACAGCAGAGATTGGTGGAGAATCTCGAAGAACCCTCAGAAAACAAAAACTGAAACTTGAAATTATAATATACGCAACTCATTTGATAGTGTGAACAAAATCAGATTGCATAACACCAAAACGACATTTCCGCACTTTTCGGTTTACTAATTTATCGATTTCTCTTGCACAAACACTATTCTTCATAACTATTATTTTCTCTTGAAATGCAAGCTTTAATAAAATTCATTTTACCATTCCTATGTGCAAAATTAAAAAGAAATTTCCTCATTATCTCCTCAAGTATCTACCAATGAACATATCTTTATATATAAATTGGAAATCAAAACAAGATAGAAATATGTAAACATAAAGAGAGTGTGAAAAAATGGAAACCAATCAATTGAGTGCGTCACATACAGTTCAAGCTCAATGCCTGGATGTGTCAATAGCCACCTTTAAGACAAATAATGAACAAAGGGTCTTATCTAGGGCAGACATTATTTCAACAGAAATTCCTCGCAAAAGCGCCCGTATAAGAATGAAGCAGTCAGCCCAATGAGAAAAGCAGACTTCGAGCTGAAGTGAACATAAATTAATTAATGTGTAAATTTGTTTTATTAAATCGATGCTCGTTGTGCGAGCAAAATTCTATACATAATTGAGTAAAAATAAAGCATTTGTAGTACATTTAAAATGTCTTCTGATGGGTTGGAAACGTTGATTCAGGCATTGACTTCTCAAATGAATAATTTAACTGCAGAATTAGGCATAATTAAGGCTCGTCTGGACAATACGCTAATAACAAACACTGACGACATACATGTACGTGGACCATCCGAAATAGGTGGACATAACAATAGATGTGGCAATAGCCACCTTTAAGACAAATAATGAACAAAGGGTCTTATCTAGGGCAGACATTATTTCAACAGAAATTCCTCACAGAAGCGCCCGTATAAGAATGAAGCAGTCAACCCAATGAGAAAAGCAGACTTCGAGCTGAAGTGAACATAAATTAATTAATGTGTAAATTTGTTTTATTAAATCGATGCTCGTTGTGCGAGAAAAATTCTATATATAATTGAGTAAAAATAAAGCATTTGTGGTACATTTAAAATGTCTTCTGATGGGTTGGAAACGTTGATTCAGGCATTGACTTCTCAAATGAATAATTTAACTGCAGAATTAGGCATAATTAAGGCTCGTCTGGACGATACGTTAATAATAAACACTGACGACATACATGTACGTGGACCATCCAACATAGGTGGACAGAACACTGGACATGCTTCTCATGCTTGCATAAATCTGGCTGCAATTTGTTTATCCATAAGGCTTCGTATGTGGCTAGCTCTCTTTTGTTATTGCATTAAGTAATTATATTGAATGCTACGTCTAAAGAACATAGATGCGATGTTTCGATGATGTGTTGCGCAATTGTAAACGTGTATTCATCATTTGATTTAAAACTGGCGTGTAAGTTACAATGTTCACTCATTCGAGTAATTAACCGTCTGATCGATCGGCCTTCTCTATCTATGTTTACATATTTCTACCTTGCTTTGCCTTCCAATTTATACATAAAGATATGTTCATTAGTAGATACTTGAGAAGATAATATGAAAGAAATGGTTCTGGTATCTGATAAAATTTCTTTTTGTTTTTGCACATAAGAAGGGTACAATGAACGATTATTTTGTTTAATATATTGCTCAAAAAGTGCACAAAGGATTCTCACTTCCAGTTCAATGGCCGATATATAAAGTCGAATAACCGGCCAGTTCGCAAGTGATTCGAAAACTAGATATTTCCGCGTTACTTATGGTGATATAAAAATTGCTATTTTTAATCGAAGGGAAGCTGTCTAGTTACATTGTCTTTTTTGCTATGTAAACGGTCAACAGCATGGCAGTTAATAATTAATTAAGAATTTAGAAATACTTTTTTATAACAAAAAGTAAAAAAGTATTTTGTTCCAAAATGTCTTACCAAGCAAATTCGCGCCACTCTTGAGATTATTTGGCGCTAAAATTGGAAAAAAAGAGGTTTTAAAACTAAATTATAACTATAAGGGCTAAAGCATTTCATCTAATGAATCGTATTGTTTTTACATATTTTATATATTTTTAATCAATAAGCACTATTTAATGTTGTTCTCTGTTACTTTTCGCATGTAGCCATAGGAACATTACTTCCCATTTGGTCGTATCGGCACCGTATCCATTAACTCGTTTGTAATATCTAGATACAATCATCCGAGAATTTGTGAAAAACTTTGAACGTTTTTATTGCCTAGCAAGCATTTAACGCTAGACTGACAAAACTGTAGTGACTGAACTCGTTTCTGACGCGGAGGGCACGTGTTGAGAGAAGAATAAAAATTTGGCCATTTGTATCTCAAAAATGTATGCTCTCTTCTGATGGTACTTGTTCGCCTTTTGTGGTAAATTATATTAAGGCAGGTTAATTCCGAACCGCCGTTATCCACTTACATTAGAAATTGGTGTTTTTATGTTCTACTTCGCTGCTCACGTAACTATGATATCTAAGCTAGTGAAACACCAGTTATGAATTTCGTAGGTGCGTCCGTGAATACTTGCTGTCTGTTTATCGATTTCGGTTAAATTATTCGTTTTGTCTTTTTGGTGTAAAGTAAAAGGTTATTGCACTGAAATTCCTTAATATATCATAATAAGATAGGATAATGGCAGCCGGCAGATTAAAATCAATAAAAACCACTTTTTCCGTTTCTTGAATCAACTAGGCAATGCTTCCTTTGAAAGAGATTAAATTTCTTATATTTCTCATAACTTGTGAGCGGAAGTGAGTATATTAATTTTGAAGAATGTTTCTGAATTTAAAACATATACATGTTTTTATACATAAGATAGTAAAATTTGCTTAGTATATATGTACATCATACCAGGGAACACACTGAAAGTTAGTAAAATTTCTGTAAAGATAGTTTAGAGTATGTAATAGCAATTGGACAATAGTAAAATAAGTTTATTCAAGGTGAATTAATATTTGCAGGTAAAAGGATACATTTTAATCGTGACCCACATAAAAATTTCTAAACTAATCGAGAAGAAATAACGAGGTAAATGAAGCAGCTAAGATGTTGGCAACAAGAGGCAATTAAATCAACAGAGATTGACGGATTGCACACCGTTACGTTGGGTTGTACACTAGGTCGTTGTTAATCATTTCGTTATATTTGTGTGTTTCTACACTCTGTCAGCCCTAGTTATTTGTAAAACTAACTAACAAAAACCTTCAAATGCAAAGTTCTTAAAATTTGAAACAGCTTTTACGTATTAACGAGACTAAATTTCACGTGACCGAAAATTACGTTTGTTGCAAAATTTTATATAACAGAATATTTATTGGAAAATCATGCGTGTGTTAGTAAACGTGTAACTCAAATAACGATTAATTTCACTTCAAATAGCTGAATGACAAAACACAAAGTTCTATTACAATATTTTAACAATAGAATTTAATTTCATACAAGCGACATCTAAAATGCCTTTTCATCACTACAAGGTAAACTAAAATTGATTAAATTAGCGTTTCTCTATTATACCGACGAATAATCTCATAGACGCGAAGGGCCTGTCATCCTGGGGATCTTTTCCAATGCTATTTGACATCACAAGGCATACTGTATTGAAAAAACACCAATTACAGATTATATGCGTGAAAGGTCTCTGACATTTTTGGTTTTCAGCCTCCTACAACGAAGCGTGTTTACAAAGATTTTTTCATTCTACAGTTTTCAATTTGGCATATACTTGTGTGTAAAAAGGATAATCGACTCTCTTTATTCCACAATATAGTACCTCTGATATACAAAGCGAACGAAGATCTTGATAACGTTAGGTGGACCGTTCACTCGAATCTCGGTGATATTATGTTGAAAGAAGAAGAGATGATAATTATTTAACAATGAATCATTTCTTTTAAATACACTTAAAAATTATATAAATATACATGTATGCACACATGTACACACACTCATATATATATATATATATATATATATATATATATATATATATATATATTTATATATATATATCGTTACAAGTTTCTGAGTATATATATCGTTTTAAAATGCGTGTATGCATGCTTGTCAGCATGATTTTTGTTGTATTTTGTGCTATTTCCCGTGCAATAAATGATTGGCTAATTGTAACAGATAGAGAAGGTAGAATTTGTATTGAGGGTTGATGCTTAGGAGGCATAGCATTTGCTACTAGATTGCAAAATGAAAGTTCAACCTCTAAAGTACACTGAAAGACAGAAATGCTATTTCAATATTTCAAGGGTGACTTGAACAGATTGACATTGGTTTAGCCTTCGTGAAATATCTGGTATAATTTGTTACTGGGTGCGCAACACCTAATACATAATTGCATATATATTAGTTCTCCGCCACAAACAGTATTTAAATGTTATATAATTAACTGAATGATTTCATGATTACCACGAAAATTTCATAACTGAAATCAATCAAGGATTGAGTAACAGGTGTTCAGAAATAGTTGTATTTCGCAATTTTGGTGAAATTTAGCATACATTGAAATCCATTGTGTTGGTACCATGTACTGACTCGGCAACCATAGTGTTAGTACTATGTACATCCATAGTGTTGTATCAGGTACTGGCAAAATAGCTATAGATTTGGTACCATTTACAAGCTTTTATATATTATAGATGGTGTGCTGGCTTTGAAGTCGTACTATCGGAGACTTCCTATGAAGTTAGCTTCACTACTGCAGGTTTACACAATCGTATAAGACAATTTACCGTCCTATATTCCCATATTCCTGACCTAAATATACAGCAGGTATAGGACGTAATACCGGCTCCTACTTATAAATTGGAAGTAGGTCTGCAAGGAATGTGCATTAGATAATGCGTTCCGTTCAAGCTGTTTTTGGTTTATCCTTCTGGTTACATTTAAACTAATTTGTTACTAGGTGCGCAACATCAAATACACAATTGCATATATATATTAGTTCTCCGCCACAAAGAGTGGATAACAAGGTGTTTGTTCGCTTTCAGTTATTTGTTGGCTACATTCTAATCTCAATAATTTTATGTATGGCGAAGTTAACATATTCCAGAATTTCATTTCTTTCCTCGATGACGTTTAAGCTCACCAAGAAATGACTTCTTAAGTTTTTGATTTGTTTTAGACTAAGCATAGGCATAACGTATCGAGTAAAATTCTTTTGCTTGGCTGTTTTCGATCCTCTTGAAAAAAATTGTTGCAACCAGTCCTTATTCTTCATATTATCCTAAATTCATTCTTCCAAGTAAGGTTAGATAAAACCGTATTTTCTGCTTAAGAATTATTAAACAATGTCATATATTGCGTGAGCGATGGCTTTGAAACAGTTAAAATTAAAATGGCCAGTAACAACTCGGCACCATTGTGGGAATTTCGATTTATAGATATATATAATTTCTGAGAAGTATAAACAAATATATATTGTTGCTGGATCTTAGCTTTTGCAAATCGTTTATTGTTATTAGATGAGTTTCATTATTGCCGAGTTCAATTCTTCCTTACTTAAGATATTGGAATTATTTAAATAAAATATTAAGATAATGAAATTCGTTTTTTTGTCCACAATTGAATATAGACTCTAACTAGTTATATCAATGAACATTAATTATTTGCAGCTTTCATCACAGATATATATGGTCAAGAATATTAAACAATCATTGATTGTGCGGGTGGTAGTAACAATTCTTCAAATTAAGTTTGCGAGCATGAAGTTAACACCAATCTCATTGTGTTTAACCAGTCGTCGAACAGCATAGCAAAACTTCCGCCAGTCGCGCACAATGACGCATTTCGACCTTCCATGGTCATCATCAGATTGCGACCGCAAATTGACTAGCGAGGATCAACCCGAATATATATATATATATATATATATATATATATATATATATATATATAAATGGAAAGCAAAATTAGATATGCGGCTCTCACCTCTAGTAGTCTCGCATATATTGAACTTGACTGGAAATGTCGGCTGTACAATTTCTATGCAGTCACGCACATAAATGTTTTAGCATCTTTCGCTACATATATATAGATAGCTTGGGTGGTTGTAATAATTCTTTATAAAAAGTTTGCGAGCTTGAAGTAAACAGCAATCCCGTTGTACCTAACCAGTCGTCGAACAACGTAGCGAAACTACCGTCAGTAATCTTTAACGATTTTATGCGCAGGGATTTTTTCTGTTTACTTCGCATACCGATCCTTCTCAAATTTACCTGGAATTCTATTAAGCCCAGCACGTCTCATTGCAAATTATTTCGAATACTTTGTAAAAAACAACTACCCCTTGTTTTGACCTTAATGAGAAATCTTTAAGTACTGTCCAAAAATTGTGCGACAGACGAGGTTGGAACCGAAGCACATTTGCATCAGAGTCTGTGTCGTTTGAAAATCGGTCACGCTGTGATGCGCAGTTTCTGTCATGTCATTAATCTTTCTACATGGATCAAGTTTTCGATAATATTCTTGATCTTGGACAATTTTCATTTAGTTTCAAATGTTAGTAGTGTTTAAGTTGGTGGATCAACTATTTATGTTAAAGTATTCATATCAACTATTATTAAAAATTTACGCGCCAACTTCTGAAGTGTTTTTACAAATTTGACGGATTGCTTTCGTTTTCTTCTAAATTATGTTTACTTTTTATAACACGATCTTTATTGGTTTTATTTGCTTAAGTGCCTACATGCTATCTTGCTTTGTTTTACCAATAAAAAAATGTTAGTTTATTTAACTATTAAAATGCTTTAAAACAATTTTGCATTTCCTCAATTTGATGGTGAAACAAATCGACCTTAAGTTTGTCAAAGTATTATTTTTTTGAAGCACAAATTAAGCAAAGCAAGTGAAATTATGGTGGAAAAATGTTAATCCATCACCTTTTTTGTAGACAATAATTATATTATACGAATAAAAACTTGATTATTTCTTCTTGAGGTAAACTTAGAAAAAAATTGTTCAAGAAAGCAGTAAGTTGGCGATGTGTTATACTTTGCGAAATTATCTTAAACACTTTTACATTTTTGTTAATATTAACCTTTTAGATGAATGCGCATTTTCGAAATGCAAATCAAATTTGCTTAAGGTGTGTGCTTTATTTCTAAAGTGTAACGTAACATTTGTTCTACTGCCAGTTGCACGTCGCTGATGTCAAAGAGAACTCTTGGACCGTTACGAGGGGTTCGAAGCAGCATGCCAAAATCTGAGAGTTTGCTGGTGGTCATTTGACTTCTAGGAGACAAAAAGAACATCGCAATTGGAAGAATGGATGTCGACAAGGCACCCAGATCAAGTAGTCTTATTCATGAAGTTGTGGTAATCTTTAGAATACAGCAGCAATTGAATGTTTTCTCAAACAACTTGATGCAGCTTTGTCAACCAACTGAAGAATTTCGTATTGCATGCAAAATGCTGCCAATTTTACAGTTTTGGCTTAGGAGGTCAGATAATCAGATTCAAACTTAATATTTTACCGATTGAGTTATATAAATAAGTTTAATTTTATTTAATGAAGTTTGCTTACTGATAAAGTTGTAACAGTTTTTATGCCTTTCCTAAAAAAATATTTATTTGCCATTGTCTAAGAATAATCTAGGTTAGATTAAATTTTTCATACGTTTCTGTTCAGATAATGAAGATTTCTAAGGAGATCCCTTTACTGAAGAATAGAGTTTAGTGCAAACTTATGTAAAACAATCTGGCACAACAATGTAATTTATACCTAAACAATAAAGATGTACTTAAAGCGTCACGCTTCACCTCTCAAAAATTTCAAATATTTGAAAATTGATTTTTCTTTATTTTTTATGCTGAGTTATATACTTCAAATCAATACGTTTCTCTAAAAAGTTCGTAGTATCGAAGCCTGATCTAGCATTGATTTAATAATGAATAAAATTAAAATTGAGTGACGCCATATTTAACTTATCTCTGTGCCTGACTATATTTGTATAACTGTGTAATAGAGCAGAATGTTCTCATAAGTTTTATCCAACATTATTTATTAAATATCTTCCATCCCAGAATAATCCGCTTAAAATCTGAATAAGTTTTTTCCATTTAATAAAGATCAGAACAATTAAGTCATGTAATTTAAAGAAAAAGAAGCGAAAGTCCTTATCAAGAAAAGTAATAATTTTCACCAAAACCCTCTGTCAATCCGTGTAATACCGCAAGGATGAGTAATTTCTTTCAATTTAAGTGTCTTCACTGTCCAAATATTTATTGTTTCTATACTGCTAAAGTTTCTTCCGAAATAGTTTAAAGCTTTTATTTTAATTCACCTCGACTTTTTGATTACTGCATTCCTAACATTTAATACGGATCTTAACATGGCATATAGTTGGACTAAGACGTGTATGCACAATTTGTAGTATAATTTTTCATTTTATTAAGCTCTGAACTTATCCAAACCCGTTTTTATTAACTTCGGTTGTATTTATAGTTCTTTTGGTTTTCGTCTTGTGATATACAAAGCTCTGCAGGTAAATTTATATATGTATATATATATATATATATATATATATATATAACTAGATATCAAAGTCACTATGTAATACAATATGGATGACCCTTGCGCGTACACAGAAACACATCCATACATGCTCACAAATCAACATTGATTTTACCATTAACAATAGCATAAACAATGCAAAGAAGTACAATTAAAAGTGAAAAGTAGACAAGTTCTTTAAATCAAGTTTGCGAGCTTGATTTAAAGAATTGTTACCACCACCCGCGCAATCAATTATTGTTAAATTTTTTTGCCTAAGTAGACAAGTTTTCGTACGTTTTACCAAATAGAAGTTCATCATTGATATACCTGAAAGATGGTATAGTCTTGATAAGTTGTCCCTAAATCAACTTCAATTACGCACGATAAACATACTCTAGATTATTAAATGTTTTTTCTCCTTTTAATAAATATACTATTTAACAGAGATTACGATGTCTCACTAAACAAATTGGCCGTTAAATTTACTTCTTTTAGCTCTGTTAAATAGGCTATAGGTTAATGGAAGTATATGAATACAATTTCAGATTGATTCGGATGAGCCAATCTATTAAGTCAATTGGAAATCTATATATGTGTCAAATTATTACACCAACCTGAGACATCACTAATAAGATATACAATAATTTCGCAACAACGTTAAAACAAAACAGTTCTTATAACATATGCTCGTGTAGAATTTCGCGCATTAAATTTATGTTTCTTTCAATGGCATATTCAATAATCAGATTATAAGTTAATTAGCAAATTCACAGTCCGACTGAACAGAACTATTTCACACTTTTGATCAATTATTGTCATATATAAAGTTAATCAAGGTTGTGAATTTTATATAAACACCTGACCCATTAAGTACACACACTTGTCAGTATGAACTAAGAAATGTATAGTTTACAAAAAACAATTCAATTCTTAGTTTATACTGGCAAAATGTAAGTACTTAATGAGTCAGGTGTTTATATAAAATTCACAACCTTGATTATAGCAAATGTTATCACCGCCCGCGCAACCACTGTTCGTTTAATTATAAATAAAGTTTTACAAAGGTCTCTTCTCTCGAAAATCGATGCATTTTATCAGGTGTGATTATTTTATTAATAACAAGATTCTTTTCGGAACAAATATTGTCCGTTGTTTGCAATAGAATTTTTTAAATTATACTAAAAGTGTACGATTGATTTATAGCTAAGTTTTTGTTCATATAATTCAATTAATTTTTTTTAAAATTACATGAAATTAAATATTTGCTAAGCAACTATGGCGGATTTTCATTATAATTATTATTTAATTCATTTAAATTATTTGAAATGGTTTTTTAACAGTAGAATTTTCCAATATTTATTGATTCCTTTAGATTACACAGACCTTTTCTTGACAGTTTTCTAATAACTCTTTAGAAAGCTCCCGAAAAACAAAATAGGCGGCTCCTCTGAATTCGAAACTTGCGATAAACTCAGTTGTCTCTAAATAGAATAAAATATAAATTTTAGTTATTAAACACAATAATATTATGAATAATACTAATAATTCTTGTTATTATTGTTATAACATTATTTTGAACAAATGAGAAATGTATAGATATTTAGAAATTTATATCCTTGAACACGGTTGAAAATCCATTTAATAAGAAATATTCATTGTCAGGTATGTGAACCAAAATATAGCTCATGTTTGCTTAGCTTGAGTGAATGCGAACAGAACGCCAATTTCCATTTACTTTGATATTAAATAGCAAAAAAATTTGAAAACGAAATTTTGACTGATTAATCTACTTATTAAAAAAAAACATAATTTTGCTAATTTCTTAAAAGTTTTGGGACTTATAGGATAAATCTTTTCTATAGGAAATAAAACTAGGGCGTATAATTTTCGCCGCACAAATTGCTATGCCTTTGTAAAGCGAATTGATTAATTTAGCAGGATGCAGGCACGTGAAATGAAAGGGTATTTTCGAAAGTTCGTTGTTATTCCCTTTCAATTTTCTTTTTTATTAAGCTGGACACCTGCGACGAAGTAATCGTTTATTATTACAATAATTATAACTATAGCCCTTATAGCTATATTTTACATCTGACTGCAGAAATCAGGCTTATTAATCCACAAATTAAACACTAATTACATACACTTTAGGTGGTCTCAAATGGTGCAAAAACATAACTAACGGACTCAAACTAGCCATTTTCCGTAATTTACACGCATAGAGTGATAAAGATGCTTTGCTAAGACGAAAATAAAATTAAAATTTTGTACAATAAAGCTTTCTTTAAAGAAAGTGGAATGGATACTATATAAAATTTTCTAGCTGTTGCATGCAAACATATTAAAGAATTTTTATTAAAATTATGTCCTAAGGCATAAAAAGTCCGAAAAACTGAGTATACGACGTGTTATTCTTGAGAATTATTTATTACATTTAAACTTCAAATCCACTGTTTATAAAAACAATTAGACAAAACGTCATTAAAAAACTTTATGAATAAAATTGTGTCGCGTTGTAGGATGACGGAAAGGAGATAATAAAAGAAACGCGAGAATACAATTTGATATATTAGACAAGACACATGTGTCGCAAAACGGTTTTCACACACAAAAGTTGATTGTATGTTAATTAAACGTAAGGAATACTTGTTTATTTAGAAGGTTTATATCAATTAGCGATTGAGGGCAACTCCACCATTAGCGCACGTCATACGGAATTAATAACGCGTCACTACGTGTGGCTGACGTTAGTTTTGATAAGTTGTTCAAAATCTGGTTAAATAAAGTGTGATTGGTGTTTACTTCAAGCTCGCCAGCCTGATTTAAAATGTTGTCACCACCACACGCGCAATCATCAATTGGTTGTATAACAAAAAGAAGATCTGCCCAAATTAGACGTAAACTGTGCTACTATATCTGCCATACCACAGAATATACGTCAGATTCACAATGATTAGAATGTTTTAAATAAATTGTAAATCAACGTTAACATGCAAAAGCGTCTACTCCTGGTCACTTACGAATCTATTGTTATAAAGCGGTGTGAGGCTAAACTTTTTCGTCAGAAAATAAATTCACGGAAAGCATGACGACCACGGAGATAACTTCACAGCTTAGCAATCAAAGGTCACCATTCACAAATTAGTTATATCTACCCAATTACAATCAAGTGTATCAGCAGTGGCATGAACAAAAATAATGTGAATCATTGAGTAAGGTACGCAGAGAGAAAATAGTTGCACGTTTTTGGCTTCACCGTGTTAGTAGTATAAAATTTATGCGGCATCCTGATAAAAAAATTCGAAAAAATGATTAAAAGGTTTTTATAGTATTAGTCATCTACTTGCTTACTTTAAGACTGAAATAGTGAGACATTCAATAGAAGCTGATATAATTAACGAGAATAACGGAGATGCTGATTTTTTAATACTAGAAATGTCTTAATTTTCGTCTTGATACTGATTATGTATATACCAGCTTAAATATGGTAATTTACCAGATAAAGTGTAGGCTTACAGCGTTATAACTTGTTTGACATTAATAAGTTTAAATCGTACAATTTAGCAGCACAAAAACGCTTGCCTGATGCCACAATCCAATTATTATTTGACAGCGTCTTCTGGTAACGTCGGTGAAATTCCGCGTGTTCCGTGGGATTTGTAAATCGCAAAATTCCTGGATCCGCAAGATGCATCGTTCCCGCACTTTTCGGATTAATCGAGTTTGCTTGGTCAGATGTCCTGGAAAAGTCGCTAGCAATGAAAATGCTGCCATCTCCGGCAATTAGACCGCTGATAGTCTTATCCGTTCGTGTAGGACAAAGTTTTGGATCGGACCACTTTGCAAAGACGGGGCCAGTAAAATCTCTTGCCTTTTTTTGCCAAGACACAGAAGGAGAATAGAACGATATCATCATGAAATCGGACGTGAAACATATTGAAAATACACATTTTTGCCAGAGAATAATAATTGAAAATGGAGGCTTGAAAAAAATGTTGAAACTCTTTAATATGTTAGAAGGTATAATTGCTCCATTTAAAAAAAGAGTATGTGTCAACATTAGCTTCGTCGAGGAAGCGGTGGATTATTATCGTCTCAACTGCGGTCAACTTGGAAAAATGTGCTCTAAGTTGAGCATATATTCAGTTATGACATAGCAGTTGAGAATGTAAAAAATTGTCGACCATAAATATATCTGGCACAAACTAAATAGTGTAGAGGTTTTTATACATTTCTTTTATGTTAGTATTCTAAACAATTTTCAAAGCTACTTATTTGGAAACGTTTGAAATAAATATTGCTCGATGACAAATTAACTTACGATTTTATATTACATATAAATGCTTGTACGTCTTTGGTAAATCTTAGCCTCGGTATTTGTGTTCCGACTAGACTTTGTAATCTGTGTTCGGCACGTGTGATCCTTCCACCTTATAGACATAGGATAACTTCTTCGATATGTCATACTCATTTTTCCGTTGCATCACCCGTATTGACGATTTTACTTGACTTAATTAACATGGCTTGTAATGATTGCAAATCTAAATCAAGTACTTGATATCTACACCATAATTTAAAACTGACAAAAAGGACGATGCAACGGTAAAAAACTGAGATGATCGGCAAGACAGAGGTTCTCTTACAGCTACAATATGGAACATCGCATTTCAGACAAACACCTAGATTACTTATCGAGAAGAACAACAAACAGGGTTTTCCAATAAGACCACCTGTTTTAATGAAAAAAGCACCAATGCATGAATTGACCAAATGTTTGTCTAAGTTTTTGAAGCCGGCGAGAAACCACTTATCTTTGCATGTATAAAATACATATATATATATATATATATATATTCATATATATATATATATATATATATATATATATACTCATATATATATATATATATATATACCACATATACCCTACAATTTGTTTAAAATTTGACCATCAAACAAGCTTACAAAATACTTTGTCAATAGTAAAACAGTACTATATATGCGTTTATGGAATACGAGCATATGTGCAAGTTATTTGAAATTATTTCTCTCCTGATTATAAGCCTGTAGAATAAATTCGGCGGCAACATTAACGCATGAACTTTTTGTTTGGTGTTATCTCAGCAGTAGGACCCGAAACTCCACTTAAAACTCAATATGGAGTTAGTTGAATAACTTTAGCATAAAACGGCGCAAGGTCTTCATTCCTTGAAATGGTTCCCTATTCAGCGCTTGCTATAGGTATATTTATTTATCTATATATTCATATAATAAATTTGTTACCCTCCAATCTATTTGATAGATTAGAAATCAAATTTGGAGGGAGGAATTACTAAATGAGTCATAGACAAGTAAGCCTATTCGTGAATAATATAATTTTAGCACGTATATTTCTCAGTTGCTCATTTCATACGTTTTCATTTTACTGGGGAACAGAGTATAAAACGTTATTATTTTCATTTTTTATAAGAAATTCCACCTGATATATGAGTCGGCATAGATTAATTAGGTGCTTATTTTCGAGTGTGTTAATCACGACGTGTGCAAGTAGAATTGATTCTAATTGTATAACTAAGTGATTTAGGAGATGTTAATAAATTTCAATCGATAAATTGTTGTTTATAGAAGCATCAGCGTTCTTGCTTGTTGCATGCACGAATGTTTTTTTCCACATAAATTCTCCGGTTTTTTTAAATGTTCCAGAACTCCTGCCTGTATGGAAAAGCTGGTTGGTCTAAATATTTTATATCTTCTCAAATAATTCATATGCCATTTTGGCATTAAGTTGATTACAGTGAATAATATTTTTTAAATAATTAAAAGAAAAATACATGGAAGATTATACATTTAAGCACTTTCAAGGCTGCGAGTCTTATGTTATAGTTTCTCGTCATGGAATTAACGATAAATATTCCTAGAATCCACACAGACATATTTGAACAACAAAACAGCAATTCATTCGAGATTTAAGGCTTCAGATCTTAATGTTATACAGGTAAAATTTAGGTTTTTTTTCATTTTTAATAACGGTATCAACAAATCTTTAAACCAAGTGTGCGAGCTTGAAGTAAACACGAATCCCACGGTATTTAACCAGTCGTCGAACAAATACCATGGGATTGGTTTTTACTTCAAGCTCACAAACTTGGTTTAAGCAATTGTTACCACTACCCGCGCAATAAATTATTGTTTAATAGTATCAACAAACTTGTGCAACCAAATAACGCAGGTGAAATTGTTACAGCGCGCTTTTTCCAGAATTTTGGCTCTTTCCACATTAGTTTTCGCCTATAACGTAACGTAGAACACGTTAAATGACCTTAATTATGTCAGGTTGGGCCATTTTTAAAAAAAGAATTCAAAAGCGAAATTGAGTTGGCATTAATGCCTATCTGCGGATTGACAGGAAATTTGAAGCCCACAAGCCCCAATTTACGAGGTCAAAATAATAATTACTGAGATACAAAGGTTGAACCTGATTGCGTGCGCATGTATTCCATCTACTAAGAGGCCGGGTGGTGAACAATCACAAAAAGGAGAGTTTTGTCCTGCGTTGCATTATTTATACTGTGTGTCCTTCATTACGCTCGACGTCGATAAAATTGTTTAGCGGGTGGCCAGCGCACTTTGGTCGAAGTTGGCCGTTACGGGTTTTATGTGCCTAATGAGGAACTCCCAATCAGATAAGCATAATAAAGAAAACTTTCAATTAAATTAACGTTGTTCCTGTCTTACCATATACAGCACTGCTGATGTAAAAATGCCTAACCAACGTTCTTCGATTACCGCTGTGACCATTTATCGCGAAACATACTCAGCCTTACCAAAGCAATGTTACTCGTAGAGATGATTTTTTGGTGGCTTCAAGAAGTAACAAAAAATTATATCTTACGTCATTTCTATCACGTGGTCTGATGTATTATTGTTTTCTATGAGGCCTATTTTAGAGAACACCATGGAGGGATAGTGAATTTTATTTTACATCTTGAAGTATGAGGGAAGATAATTAGTGTATCGTTTTTGCATACTGTGTGCCTACCTGACATAAAATCTTATATTTTTTATGAATAAAGCAATTAAGGTGAACAAATTTGTGTCCTAATTAGTAATGCTAAATTCATTAGTTTCCATGTCGCATAACATACCTGCCACAGAATGTTTGTTACAATGAGTCGTCTGGTTTGTAAAACTCTATTTAAGCATCAGTGTGTGCGCAAGCGGTAATTTAGACTAATTCAAAAGCTTGGACTCGTATTGAGGATGCACAATAAGACGACGGATATGAACCCACTTTGTGGAGGTGAGATAAAGTGCTAAGGTAAACTGATGAGCTTCGGTTTACGAATGAATTAAAATCAATTAAAACAGTTTAGATGTCGCGAATTTGAGCTCAATTTTCGTCAATTACTTTGGGTACAAGCCTTAATTAAAATTATTTTGCAGCATTAAAATTGAACGTACCCGCATAATGCTGCACTCTGACTGATGATTGTTAGATCGTACCAGAAATAGTTGACTCTTTTCTCTAGTGTCATATTTTGAGAAATGCAGAAACGTAATAATTGACTGTTTACAAAACTGAAAGAATAGAAAAGATACAGTTTTCAGACAACAATTTGTAACCTCTTGAGGGTAAATATCATTATGAAATTGTAATCAACAAGATAAGCATGTACCTATCATATTTAATAGAATATTTGAATTAACGTTTTGCAACCATACAAAATTGCCATAAAATCAGACCTATCAAAGATCGCTTTTCGGACAACCGTTAAATTTGTTTTTTATCAAGAAGTGAATAATGGCTTGTTAATTATCAGTTATAAAAAACAGAAGTATAATATTTACAAATATTGATTAGCCAAAATAGTTTTATTATCTGCATTTTTATAATTGATTTTTAAGAAATGCGTTTCGACAATTTGCTCTCAAAAACTTAAAACTAGTAGTGCCATTTTATTTAGACGGGGGATGGAGACGTAAAACATCTATCAATATATATATATATATATATATATATATATATATATATATATATAACATATATATATATTCATTGTATACCCTTCTTGTGGGCAAAAACAAAGAAATTTTATTAAATACAAGAAATATTTTAACTTGTATCTATTAAAATTTCGTTTATTTGCTCACGAGATAGACTGTAATTCAATAAAACTCGCATTTCCAAAAGAATATATATATATATATATATATATATATATATATATATATACTCTATATATATTTCTAATTAGGAGAGAAAGGACACATTAATAATACTCACTTTGTTATTAATGTGTTCTTTCGTCCTAATTAGAAAGCATACTGTGTAATATTAAAAGCCATGGACATTATATATATATATATATATATATATATATATATATATATATATTGAAATCTTAATTTGTTAGATTTATTGATATCATGCTCGTTGTAAGTGAAATATGCATTAAACGTTCAATGATAGCTAACTGTAATTTCAAAGCCGTAATTTAAATGGGCCACTAATAAATAGGTAATGCATAATATGGGACAAATAAATAAAATCATATATATATATATATATATATATATATATATATATATTATATATCTTTCATCTAATGTATAAATAATTTTATGTCCCATAGTTTGTATCTGAATTAAACAGGTTTACTTCTAGTGTCCAAATAAACATTCGTAGTCTTCTATTTGAATGGCCTGGCAAAATTATTATTCTCTTTTATGCGCAGTATGTCTGACTTAATTATGCAAATATGTTTACGAAAAAAGGTTACTTAAATTAAATAGTTGCACGACTAGTTAAAATCGACACTACGCCTAAAATTACTCATCACATTAGTAGTTTTGGATAGAAATCATTTTGTCAAACAGCACCAGCTTCATACTTTAATACAAATAGTAGGCTCACGTGAAGTCAGTTACGACTGATTTGTCGCCCTAATTAATTAATCAAGCTAATGAAGCTATGGGCAGCAATTGATATTCTAACACGACTTCCATCAATTTGCACCTCCAAATTTACGAGTTTTTTTAATGCATGTAGCTGTTATTAGCTCTGCCCATCTGCAATAACTTGCACCACAGAGGCACGAATAGCATTTAAAATTGCGTTTGTGGCCAAATTCACGGCAATACTGTTTAGGGTCAGCTATTATTTTATTAACAACAATGCAGGTTTAATGCATAACAACTATATTGCGACATCTACCCTTCCTGGATGTCTTGCATTGGTCTCTGAATTTTATAATATACAAATAAGATTCGTTCCTTTTCTCAAACATATGTTAAAAACTATTCGTTGAAAATTATCGTTTGCGATAATCTTGTATTTAATTGCCTTTGAAATTATATTTATCTCATATATATTTGTTATCTCTATCCGTAAAATCCCTCTCTATAAACAAAAATGTTCAGCTGGTATACGCTCCATTAAAATTTATTTTAACATGACTATTTTTTTAATTTCAGCTAGTAGCAGTTACAATTTATTTTAAAAATCAATTTTTATATCTTATAATTGCAATGGTAGCATTGTCTTTTTATAGTTGCATAAAATCTAAGAATACTATTACATTACTACTTTGACTTTCAACCGCAGAATTTATAATAAGATACAAGTTAAAAAACATATGAATAAATCAATCGTGGATTCTACAGCTTATTAATGTATCGATTGTAAATCTTCTACTAAATCTGAAACAGCACAACAAATTGTTTAATCCATTTGTTTGTAAAAAGCCCTGAAACCTAAAGGTATAACCAAGCTAACGCGGAAACCTATCCATAAAAGACAAACCGGTCTATACAGATTATCATTAAATTAAATTGTACAATGGAACAGCGCACGTACAAGCAATTTTAATTTTCGGATTTTACAATAATTAGAGGCGTTTTTGACAAAAAGTTTGCAATTTTGACAAGCAAACTAAACTGTTTCATTTATCGAAACACCAGTGAACCTTTGAAGGTTGCTATTATGCACCACAAATTAATATGGCCAATAATCAGTTGCCTTGACCCAGAATTAGAGACCACATTCTCAAATATTGCATATTGAGAAAATTTACATAGGCTACAAT
This sequence comes from Eudiplozoon nipponicum, assembly GCA_029291075.1. Lineage (NCBI taxonomy): Eukaryota > Metazoa > Platyhelminthes > Monogenea > Mazocraeidea > Diplozoidae > Eudiplozoon > Eudiplozoon nipponicum. Next base: position 94,826 of record JAQBSW010001864.1, on the reverse strand, counting down.
CTGTTATAGGTTATAAATGCTACATTTACACATTTCATCAGGCATAGACTAACTCCAAACTGATATGACATCATTATTGCTCATGAACTTCAATTTCATCGATGGATAAAATGGGCCTGCATAACATACCGTAAAGGATACGAGAAATAATTGTGAAGGTATTAATAGCTGTGTTTATCAAGGTGAAGGTAAGTGATGCGATCTGATGAAATCGAAGCTTATTTGGTGAATTTGGATTTACTGGTGGCCGCACAAACTTTCCTTACGGCAAAAGGATTACGTGTTTTGTGAAAATTTACCGTAGTCGTATTACTCCAATGTCTTAAGAAACAACCGTGTATTTAATGATTGTTATCACCAACCGCACAATCAAAATCTCTAGGCAGTACTTGACAAATTTTCAAAAAGATCGAAGACCATCTACTGAATGAAATTCATTTGTTACCTCACATAAGCTTAATTTAAACTGTAAATATATATATATATATATATATATATATATACATATATAATTTGATGGTCAATATAATATCAAACTGGACAAATTGATCGTAGCAATGATTATCACCACTCGCACAATTAATGATTATTTAATTGTTCTAAACGTACTGTTTTTGATTTCATTTTTAATTTAAAGTTGCAAATGGATATTAAGATATCCGGCAAAAATTCACAGTGAATGTTGAAAAATATTATGTCGTATATTCTATATATGTCAAATATTAATTTAAAAGGAATCACAGGTTATATATATATAGCCAATATCATATATATATATATGCTGCTCCGCCTATCTTTCATATATATATATATATATATATCCGTCATAAAGTCCATCCCCTCCTCAACGTGGTATGACGGTGTCAACCATGTCTCGGTGGCCGATCGTACAAGGGCTAACGGGGCTATGGCGGTGGTGTCACCAGGGCGTGGTGGATTTTCGACCGGCAATCGGATCTCCTATAAAATACCACATGAGCCCGACGACGGCACCATGACTCGGCGTGTGTTCCCCGCCACAAAAGGGTTCAACAGCCACAGGATTACATAGACTCCTGGACAGTACCCGTACTTCCGAATGGCGAATGAGCTCTCAACAGCCACCGGCAACCATGCAACTTACTGCTGCCTTGCAGACTGCGATTGGATGTGCAAAGGCTACAGTTGCGTCCTCGATCAAAAAGCCGAGTGGTGAGGGGACACCACTTGTTCCAAATTCCCAAGAAACTCCGTGAAATGTCACAATCTATGAATACCGTTCATGCTACGGCGTCCCCGGCAAGCGACGCGCTCTGTGCTTCCCCAGAGGCTAGGGTGTCCTGTGAAAAGCTATCTGGTTTTATCAGCGCGAAAACAACTATTTATTTCGGATGTTGTAATGTTCGAACGCTGCTTGATATCGGCAGCCAAGCAATTACGACCAAATCTTTAAATGGCTGCTAACCGCCCGGCATGGAGAGGTATAATCCGGGATTTCAATGGAGCCCGCTTATCCTCCAAAAGGAGTCAGCCGCAGTAAAGTAGAGTAAAGTATATATATATAAATATATATATATATACGCATAGCCATATATATTATATACAATAATTCATACATATGCTGCAAATAAACACAAATGGAACATAAAGTCATATTAGTTCTCATTGACTAAAATTAATAAAGGCGCGGGACATTTAACACTGAAAAATATGACTGTCGATAGGTTTTCTAGAAATAATCCCGCGATTCATACCAGAATAGTATACTAATTTCTAAAATTGTTTTGCATAATTTATTATATATATATATATATATATATATATATATATATATATATATATATATTTATATATTTAATGTCCATTGCCTGCGAATGTTACACAGTCTACAGTATATAACGGAGAAATACGCATTTACTAACAGCGTGGCTAATGGCCATGTTATTTCAAGAATGCTCAGCTGCACTTTGCTATCATGCACTTATGGAAATCCTGGAGTTTCATTTGATTACTTGGGTGGCAACTAGTCTGATTTCCCGTTGTGCTTGTGTTTCTTGTTTAAGTAGATTTGTGAGCGCATATACGTATATGTCTTTGTGCATCACTATCTGCGTGTTGGCATCCTCATCATTGTATTGCAGAGTGATGCTTGAGATCTTGTCATTCTTGTATTGATGTGTTGAGTCTTGACTAATTGCTCGCTTTGTTGGCTGTTACATTTACGAATGTTTTTTCCCGTAAGTCGACTTACGTTACGCCTTGTTCTTCATTTTCACTCTGTCTCTTTGGTAACGACACAAAGTGTGCGAATTTTTGTCAATGTTAACGATGCTGGTAATGCCGCTTGTGCAGTTGTTTATTCTACATCAGTTTGTTGAAATATCATGGTGTTGAAATTTTTGAATGTTTAGGTCGGGTGCATAGGTTAGATATATATATTCTTTAAAATGTCCATGCCTTTATAATTTAACACAGTATATTTATAACTAGGAATAAAGAGCACATTAAGAACAAAGTGGATAAAGGCAATTTATTTCGTGAATATTAATCATCTCTTATACAATCATACACATTTATACATTTTGGGTTTTCAATTGATTATGCTATTGGTAACCAATCTGACACGTTTTTACATCTGTTTCTTGTTTTGTCTAGTTGGTGAGTGTGTATGCGTTTGTGTTTGTGTGTATGCATGTTTGCATGTAAAGGTCATTCTCGCAGTATTGCAAAGTGATGTCTGAGATCTGGTCATTATTGTTGTGATGGCTTGAGAATTAACCATTTGGGCGCATTGTTCACTGTTACATATACAAATGCTATTTTTCCCAGTGTAGTTGATCGTTTCACCATGTTGCACAAATTTATAATTTCCACATGGTAACAGCGCCGGTGTGGATTGCAGTTTTAAACGCTCATATTGTTTAGAAACTTCAGTCACCGTATGCGCCTCTGTTATTTCCATTTCAGTTTGTTGCCAATCAGATTGTATGTTTAATGATTCTAGTCGAGCGCCTGTTTGTTCCTGACTGGATACTAATAGATTGTTGTTGAATTTTGTTTTTCTTGGCCAGTCGATAAGAATATCATGTTGATGAAACCTTTGAATATTAAGGTCAGGTGCTTGTTGTTTTATGTAAAGGGCATTCATAAATAAATGATACTTTTTCTGATTTTGCTTTATGTAGAATTGTGAAATTGGTCGAATTGACAGGGTGCCCCGTTGCCAATATATGATCGGAAATAGCTGATTTTCCTGACGGTGCCAAGCCTTTGTTTATCAATTTCTGTGGCAAATGTTGCTGGATTCTGCTTATCAATTGCTTCTTCGTACGTCCGAAATATGTGCTACCGCACATACATGAGAATTTGTAGACTATGAATGATTTGGAGAAAATTGCCAATTGATCTTTGGCATCCAACCTCATGATTCTCTGTGTACTAAATGTCATATTAACTATAACACTGGGAAAGTTGTCCTTAGTTATTCTATTCAGCCGCCGTGCAATTATTGAGGCTGGTACGTCGCCTCTAAATGGTAAGTTTAGGAAAACCTGCTTGACGGTATTCTTTCTAGAACGAATCTGCCGTGGTCTGATGTTGACATCAATGAAACGCTCTTGGTAGTTTTTCATTACAAAAATTTTGCTGAGCCCCACATGCATTTAATGGACAAGGACTGAAAGCTGAGATAGTAAGCGCACTAGAACAATACAAGAAGGAATTCAAATGCAGCCAAATCATCACAAAACAGCACATAAACGAACTCAGAAAACTCCAATCAGACAAATCCATACGACTTGCCACACCCGACAAAGTATCAGGAATTGTTATACTTGAAGCCGACGCTTACAGGAAGGCCATGAACGATATAATAAATGACCAATCTAAATTTAAGCATGACATCAAACAGAAAGATGATTCAACGAACATCGAATCAAGAATTAATGCAATTTTGAAAAAGATGGAAAAACATGTTCTAACATCGATGGCTGACTTCGAGATTAGATCAAAACTCACAGAAGACATCCAAAAAGCAAAACCAGTCGGTACAAACACCGCAAGATTGTACGGCAAACCAAAAACTCATAAAGCCGTGACAGCCTCAGGAGCTCCTTCGATGCGGCCCATTATGTCAATGATCAACGCTCCACAGCATAAACCAGCCAAGTTTCTCTGCAAACTACTTGAACCAATACGGAGCATCATAAACGCTAACACTATCAAGGACTCCTTTGAACTAGCAAATGAATTGAAGGGGAAGAACATCCTACAGAATAAAATAGTCTCGCTTGACGTCTCATCCTTATTTACAAACATACCTCTGGATAAGATAACGGAGATCTTGTGTGACCTCATCAAAAATGAGTTTTTTGACTTCCCTATAGACACCTTTGACATCAAAGACCTCATATTAGCATGTATTAAAAACGTGCAATTTACATTCGAAGTAATATACTACTGCTAGATCAATGGTGTAGCTATGGGAAGTTGCATCGCACCCCTCCTGGCAGATGTATACATATATCACCTGGAAAAAACGAGCCTGAAAGGTATAATTGACCAGTGCGCACTATAAAAAAGGTATGTAGATGATATCTTGTTGTTCATCTCAGAAGCAGCAGACCCTTCCGAAATCCTCAAACAAGCAAATGGAGTCGATCCAGACATCAAATTCACTCTCCAGGTAGAGAAAGACGACAGTTTTCCCTTCCTTGACATCAAACTCACTCGAGAAGCGAACGGAGATTTGACACTGGTCATACATAGAAAATCCACTTTCACCGGACAATACATTCACTACAACAGCAGTGTGCCAAAATCCCACAAAAGAAACTTAGTAAACAACCTAGCAAACAGAATCAGGAAGATCTGCTCTGAACACAAGATTGAGGAAGAACTGGGCTACCTCAGGAAAATTTTGCTAATGAACAACTACCCAGAGCGTTTCATTGATGTCAACATCAGACCACGGCAGATTCGTACTAGAGAGGATACCGGCAAGCAGGTTTTCCTAAACTTACCATTTAGAGGCGACGTACCAGCCTCAATAATTGCACGGCGGCTGAATAGAATAACTAAGGACAACTTTCCCAGTGTTAAAGTTAATATGACATTTAGTACACAGAGAATCATGAGGTTGGATGCCAAAGATCAATTGCCAATTCTCTCCAAATCATTCATAGTCTACAAATTCTCATGGATGTGCGGTAGCACATATTTCGGACGTACGAAGAAGCAATTGATAAGCAGAATCCAGCAAACTTTTCCACAGAAATTGATTAACAAAGGATTGCAACCTTCAGGAAAATCAGTTACTTCCGATCATATATTCGCACCGGGGCACCCTGTCAATTCGACCAATTTCACAATTCTACATAAAGCAAAATCAGAAAAATTATTTTTTATTTATGAAGCCCATTACATAAAGTAACAAGCACCTGACCTTAATATTTAAATGTTTAATCAACATGATATTCTTATCGACTGGCCAAGGGAAACAAAATTCAACAACAATCTACTAGTATCCAGTCAAGAACAAACAGCCCTCGACTAGAATCAACAAACATACAATCGGATTGGCAACAAACTGAAATGGAAATTTCAGAGGCGCATACGGTGACAGAAGTTTCCAAACAATATGAGCGTTTAGCACTGCAATCCACACTGGCGCTGTTACCATATGGAAAATATAAATTTGCGCAACATGGTGAAACAATGAACTACACTGGTAAAAATAGCACTTGTATATGTAACAGTGAACAATGCGCACAGATGGTGAATTCTCAAGCCATCAAAACAATAATGACCAGATCTCAGACATCACTTTGTAATATTGCGAGAATGACCTTTACATACAAACATGCATACACACAAACACAAACGCATACACACTCACCAACTAGTCAAAACAAGAAACAGAAGTAAAAACGTGTCAGATTTGTTACCACTAGCATAATCAATTGAAAACCCAAAATGTATAAATATGTATGATTGTATAAGAAATGATTAGTATTCACGAAATAAATGGCCTTTATCCACTTTGTTATTAATGTGTTCTTTATTCCTAATTATAAATATATATATATATATATATATATATATATATATATATATATAATTATTCGACTTTGTCCTGTGTAAAATTGAGGAGTTCGACAAATCGGCTGGGTACTATTTTCAAATATATGCTCACCGATAGCTGATTTTCTGATAGGGCCAGGCCTTTTTAAATCAATTTCTGCGGTAAATGTTGCTGGATTCTGTTGATCAATTGTTTTTCCCAACGTCAAATATATTTGCTACCACACATTCATGATAAATTTTTGAATATAAATGATTTTATGATAAATGGAAATTGAATTTGGCATTCAACTTCATGATCCTCCGATGCTAAATATGATTTTAACTTTAGCCTTGCGAAAATTCTGCTTGGTGATTTGATTTAAATGGCGTGCAATTATTGAGGCCAGTAGGTCACCCATAAAAAATAAGTTTAGGAAAACCTGCTTTACGGCATACTATGCAGTACGAATCGGACATGATGTTATTTTCACGTCTATTATTCATTCCGTGTAGTTGTTCATTATCAAAATTTTACAATAATAGCATAGTACATTTTCGAACCTGTGTACAAGCCAGACCTTTTTGATTCCGGTTATAAGGTTGTTAACTCGGTTTCTTTCGAGAGATTTTGGCACACTGCCGTTGTAGTGAATGCATTGTCCAGTGAAAGTTGATTTTCTATGTATTGCCGGTGTTAAATCACCATTTTCATTTTCAGTGCGCTGGATATTCAATGAGGAAAAAGTGTTGTTTTCGCTACCTCTAGAGTGAATTTGATGTATGTATCGGTTCCATTGGCTTTTTTGAGGATCTCAGTTGGGTCAGATGTGTCTGGAATGAACAATAATATATCTTTTACATATATTTTATAGAGTGCGCACTGGTAAATTATGTTTTTTGGGTTCGTTTGTTCAAGATGTTGCATGTATGTATCAGCCAGGAGAGGCACACTGCAGTTAATCATAGCTACACCATTAAAATGACAGTAATAATTCTCCTCATATATATATTACACGTTTTGTGTACATGCTAATATGAGGTTTATGAGATCATTGATGCCTATCGGAAAATCCTACAACACGTCATTTATCAGGCCACAGAAAATCGTCGTTGTTCTTTTTCTAGTGGAATTTTCATATATATATATATATATATATATATATATATATATATATATATATATATAAGGATGAAAAGTAGAATGAGACCATTGTGTTTCCCCTTCAGCTTATCTAATAGCTCGAGAGAAAACTTGATGGCGTTCGTGTTTATGCTATTTCGTAATGGTTGTACTGGTTTTAACTTAAACGTAATCGGTTTGTATTGTGATGCGTTGATCTATATATGTATCTCAATTGTGATCAATAATTGAAGTACTACGGTTTGATTAACTATAAAGAGGTAAACAATTATCTATCTTGCCTTATTTGTTAAAAATTAGTTTTTCTTAAAACAGAGAAAGACCTTAGGCATAGTTTCATTTAGAAATATTTCTACTCAGTTTCCAGCTCATAGTATACATTGTTCAGGACTGCAGGTTTCCGCGAAAACACACAATACAGACGTACAAATTTTACTTATGCAAATTGTGAACTAGGTAACTACGAGTGGCATCAGGTTATAGTAGAAGCATGTTTACTCAACACAGTTTTAAAGTTCTGTATCACCAAGTGCAGACATAGTCGTTAGTTTGCTTGTTTACATAAAATGACAAAAAACAGAAGCAGCAAAGCACATACAGAATTACACTGGCAAGCTTCTCGTTAATTTTGTTTTTGCTTCTGTATGGAAAATGCATAAAGAAAACAAACAATCAAACATAATTTAACAGACATTGGTTGGCGCGGGTGGTGATAAAAATTACTGTACTCAAGTTCGAAATCTTGATATGAACACCAGACCTATTATGTACATACATTTGTCAGTATAAACTAAGCATTGTATAGCGTTGAAAAGGCGATTCATCCAGTAGACTGGTTTCGGCCTTTATGGGTAACTCATCACGTGATGTCCAGAATTTGCCCCAGACAACGCTCGAACTTGGGCACGACTGCTTCGGAATCAGGTGCTCTAACCACCAAGCCACTTAGTTTATACTGACAAGCGTATTTACATAATGGATCAGGTGTTTATATCAAGATCGTTACCTTGAATAATAGTAATCTAGCTTAATCCTCGAATGCTTTCTATATTTAAAGTAAAAAACAATGCTTTTGTTAAGTGCTTTGCAGACATAGCTTTAAGAAAAAGTTTAATCTGCAACATACTGAATGTTTCGTAATTTACTGCACCTGTACAGTAGATCAGCCGAACATAAATTGCTAAGTGAAGTACACCGTTAGCTTCACGCCTGCGTTTTAATATTATTCATCTTCTCATTTATACGAAAATTTATCCCCGGAAATGCCACTTCTATCGCATACCAGAGGATCAGCAAAATCATTGCTCATCAAATCACCAACTTATGTTATTTAATTGTATCAATATAAGGTTAAATTACCCCGAGCGCTATAAACAAAATTTCTAATTAATTTTCATTTTTTTCATATGAAGAAATCTGAGAACTACTTTCCTATCCTTATCTAGCACGAAAGCTCTACAAAATAGGAGAGCGCCTAGGAAACAAAAGTGAGATGGCAACCTGGTTCAAAAACTCTGAAAAGTGTTTACTGACAACCAGGCGGTGATTGAAGTAAGACACTCGCATAATGTTGTCAATCAGTTGTAAATAGCATGGGACCGTAACAACGTATCTGGGTTATACGCACGAATTCGGCGTATTAGTTGTAGTTAATCAGCTAAAGCGCAATTCTTCAATTACTTCAAAGAACTCAAAAATCCTTCACATACTACAAACGGCATGATTAGCAATGATGTGGACCTCGAAAATTTGTACGAGATGCACACCGAAACTCATAATTTTCTGATGTGGGGTCGAATTACGGTTTTACGATGGGTCACAAAGCTGCCGGACTCGATAGTCACCCTTTGAATTGTTCCACATTGGTGGAATAATTGTTCCGAATAATCTGTACTGTTTAATTGTCAAAATCTAGAGATAGATTGAGAGAGAGAGAGAGAGGAAGAGGTAAATTCATTCCTAACGAGTGAAAGATTGATGTTGATGTGGCCATCTAGGATAATGTAAAATAGCACTCCTATCAACGTCCGTGGTTTATACAATGCTGAATCTAAACTGATCACTAGCATTATTATTATCAGAAGTACTTGCGATAGCAAGAGAGGTGAACAAGGCTGGCTCAGACGGGGCTTCGATTGAGAATGGAATGCGTGGACCAAATTCGTGTACTCTGTCGCACTGTGGAGTCGCATCAGCTTTGTTGATTTTCTACATTACTCCGCCAAATTATATTATCACTCTAAAGTTTTTATACCAAGCAATGCGTAATATCATTGTATCGTTCTAAATCGTTCGATTTTCCTAAACCTATTTTAATGACTCATCGGCCTATACCTGCATTAATAAGGCTCTTTCGTAAGCTTTCACAAATGGTTCCGAGTTTTGAAAAGGATGTGCAATCTCTCCTTCTTGATTTACTATGTTGTAGATGCTGTCTTTGCAGAGGCCATTGTAACACGCTTTAGCGTAGATATCGGTCACTTTGGTCGGTCTTGTGCTATAGAATAAGCCAACAATCGCGTTCTGAAAGCAGAAATGAAAGTCGATCACAAAAAACCACTTATATTGCACAATCAGTTTCAATCCGCCATAGTCGGAGGTTAAACCAATGGAAATGTTGGTTTTACCATTTTATAACCGAAACCATAGATAATGCATAATGGTGACGTATTCCGAGTAGTCAAGGATTTTTCTCATCTAGGATCTTTTGCGCAAAAAAGCGGTTCAGCTTCTACCTTGATTTCTAGACTTTTAAGCATTGCAGCAGCTTCCTTTCAAAAATTTTGCAAACCAGTCTGGAATCGCTCGTCTATTTCAATTAGCACTAACGCCATTTTTTATTTCAAATCTACTGTCATTTCGCTTTTTTGCAGGGGAGGTGTGAAATTTGACACACTATAACTGAAAGTAACGCAGAATTTGTTTTCTATTCGATGTAATTGCTCAGTTTGTATCAGAACATCGCCGCATGGACGTAGGAAAAATATACTGAAGAGTAAAATTTTCAGCCTGACAAGTCTTATATGACCACTCATTGTTGTAAAATAACCGGCAGATCTTGTTTTGCAGCGCTAATTACGTTGGTTGGAACTCAGTTTAAAGAGGCCAATTATTTATCTGAATCGCCAGGTCACTGTGAAACTCTGGTGGATAGCTAGATGCTCGAATATGTTGAAAAGTCATCGCTTGGTTAGATACTACCTTTCGCGATATGGGTATCCTTATTAAACTATAACGTGTGACCAATAAATAATAATAAATTAAATGGTAAAAATCTGAAGGTGTCTAATCGAAAATAATGCTCAATAGAGTAGACTGTTTTTGTCCTCCCTATTGACTCTATACTATCAAGCCAAAAATAACTATCTTTATCCATGTGTGTAGGCAAGATAATCTCCAAGCTCCATAAAATTGATATATTCCTCCGTTTTGAAATACAATTAAAACGATTTCATACCTCTTGGTTAAAGCCCTTTGCCAGGCAGCTTTCTAACTCTGCATCTGTCCACGTCAAATTTAGTTGTTCAATTATTTGCAAGCTGTTCGCAGTTACCTTGAGAAGACTGTTTCTGTTGAAGCAAAAACGAAATGAAAACATAGGTGGCTTTACGTTTCAACGATGGCAGAAAATTATATTTTTATACTTCAAAAGATTTTAAGGTGTTTTGTTTTACAAATTTGCTGATGTAAATCAATTTTTTAGGTGAGAACATCTCAAAATATTTCAAAATGTAGCGCGTTCATTTGCACATCAAAATTGGACATTATCTATTTCAGTTGCGTACCAAACCGTCTACGTATTTGAAAGTTGACTTAAAATAGGAATTGTTTTATAAGACACAAAATTCCTGGAATGCATTTTCAGCAAACACTATTTTCTCACCTACTTTACAGAGCGATCCTATCTTAAAGGATAAAACTTCAAAGTAAATTGTAACAAATATTTATGCAACCAGGCAAAAAAGTAGACGAATTATGATAAAAAATATTTCTTGCCTATTTCTAAGGCAATTTTTAAATTAAGGAAGCTCCACATAAAACCACTGTAACGATATAAGTGGAAGTAAGCACTGTTGTAATTTTCCAAATACGTTTTAAGTGGCCAAAGGGCCATCTCAGAGTCTAAAGTAATCACTCGTTAGTCGGTGCCGACAATATTGAGACAGCGACTAAACGAGGAAATGAAAATAGCAGAATTTCTGCCATGATCATACAGCTCTAACATCCGGATTGCAGAAACCCTCTGAAAATGTACTGACAACATATTTATTTGAAAACGCGTCTACTCCCGTAGCTGAAAACTCAACCAACCATATAAACATTGAATATTTTACCGAATGAACAAATGCCGCCAATTTCAAACTAACCAAATATTGCTTAGTAATTATCAAGCGATAAAAATAAATCGCATTATTACACCACCTTTTCGTCCACATTCATTCAAATGAATCTTTATATTTCATATCCTTTAAAGCATTTCCCGCTTTTCTGTTGAATTTAATCGATAGTTTTATATTTAACTTACATGTGGTTTTCTATTTATGTTCCTAAATTATTTTCGATTGCGAATGACTTCTATAATTTTCGCCTTGGACTGTCACATTTTAGACACTTTTTAACATTTTTCTATTAATCTTGTCTATCCATCGACCAAATACGGCGCTTCCAAACAAAACATCGATTTTTTAATAAATAAAACAAAGAATCTGCATAACTAAAATTGCCTTTGCGTGAAAGTATAATGTATGTGCATTTGACTTAATAGGAGTGGTGATATTTATTGTATATTATTATATATTATATTATTATGTGATAGGTATTAGTTATACAAAGCCGCAAGGCTGTTCTCACATTTCGATAGAATGCTCGTTCTGCGCGAATTGAAGTGAATCTCATGCTAGTTTTTATTTAATAGAAAGTATAAATTATCGCAACTTATTATAATTCATTTTAAACAAGTGCAATGCCATTAATGTTAACATTTGTACATTTAATATTAAACTTTATAAGATCAAGAGGTCAAACGCAAACTTTTATAAAAGAAGATACTATTCCATGCATCACTTTTACTTCGTGCCGCCTTGCTTTTCGTTATTAGGAGACATTAATGTACAACAAAAATAGAATAATGCAGGCCATAGAAAATGACAGAAGTGAATGTTCATTAAGAAGAGGAACCGTCTGATTTTTTCAGACTTATTGGCCAAAATATATAATTTATATGGGGCAATTAACTGGCAAATACTGATGAATAGCTAATGAAAGCGGAGCGCAAGCATCCATCGGATAAGACATTTAATCGATTCTTGTTTCATTGTATTCGAATCGTCCTATATAAAAGGACTTTTTCAAGGACAATATACAATTTATAAATGCATATGTCGGTATTTCGTCACATAGATTGTATAAATATGAAGTATCTAAATCATGATCTCGCAGAAATTACTGTGTTATTTTATGAATCAGAAACGCGTATCGTGGTTCTCAGAGAGAAATTCAACTTATCATATTTTTTCAAATACAAACAACATAAAATACACTATATAAATTCAAAAACACGTTTAAAATTCTACGGTAGTGCTTCCGCTCCATCTAAATAACTGATTTATTGAGATAAAACAATATTATTTTTTTAAATAGAAAATCCACCCACACAGAAAGTACAGAAAAACGTTCGAGCTAAAGGGATGCTATATAGGCTTGACCTAAAGGCAAGTCTAACCAAGAATCGTTAGTTAGTACACAATTGAAAATTGTGCGTAGTGTGCAGGAGGAGGGCTAATTGGTTAGAGCACCTGGTTTCGAAGGAGATTTGCCCAGGTTCGAGCCCTATCCACGGCAAGTGTAGGATAGTATGTGATGTGTTCCCAATAAGGACGAAACCGGTCTACTGAATGAATTCTTTAAATCAAGTTTGTGAGCTTGAAGTAAACACCAATCCCATTGAATTTAACCAGTCGTCGAACAACATAACACAACTACCGCCAGCCGCAACGTACTTTAGTTTCTATATATATATATGTGGTGAAAGCTACAAAAGGCTAATGTTCGTGACTGCATAGAAATTGTGCAGCCGACTTTTCCAGTCAAGTTCAATGTATGCAAGACTGCTAGAGGTGAGAGCCGCATATCTAAATTTGATTTCCATATATATTCAATGCGGTTTGATCCTCGATAGTCAGTATGCCGTCGTACTCTGATGATGATCATGGAAGGTCGAAACGCGTCAGTGCGTTGCGGCTGGCGGTAGTTTTGTTATGTTTTTCGACGACTGGTTAAATTTAATGGGTTACTTCATGCTCGCAAACTTGATTTAATGAATTTCTACCATCACCCGCGCTATTATTTATTGTTCAATTGTAGGGAATGAATTGCTTTTTTCAGACTAGAAAATACTAAGTTTATAATGACAAATGTATGTACATAATTGGTCAGGTTATTTTATCAGGATTTGCTAAAATGTCGCAATTTTCACAGGATATGCCACGTTTAGTGATGGGTGTACGTGCAACACAAATCTCATTTCGAACCAACCAATTTGGTATGTGCTTTGGCAAGATTGATTTCAATTTTCTACTGCATTTGACCCAATATGGTTGTCTACAGTACAATTCTAATTATATATAACGTAAGATGCATGTTTCAGCAGAAATTTCCCTTTTATGCTAATAAAAGTTTTTGGTGGTGGAATGTGGCAAAACTAAATCAGCTGCAATATAAGTCAACGACAAAGCGGAACGCAAACTTTCTGCTATGCGCTTCATTGCATTTTCAGCTTTGGATTTTAAATGATTGTACACCGGTTGCCATCATCAATACACACAGCCACTTTGGATTTTACAATCTTTATAGGTTTATTCTTATCTTTATAATGAGCTGAGTAACCGTTAATAATTAGAGTACTGCGAATACCACCCAAAGCACCCTGAAAACAGTCCAGCGAATGAGCAAACAATGTCTTATTAAGCTATATTCCAATTTTGCTGGGTAGTAGCTTTTGAATTATAAATATTGTGTTTCCGGACAGCTAATAAATGCAAATCACTTATGTGTTGCGCAGCCTGTACCAAATTAGTTCAAATATGTAAAGAAAGAAAAACCAAATTCAGCATAAACGTAAGGTAATATCTCATGTTCACATTCGTTTAGTTTATAATGGCGACACATCAGTAGAAGCCAGTATTACGCCTCAGACTTACTATATATTTGGGTGCGGAATGTGGGACAGTTGGATTGTACAATCTCCTAAACAAATGAGCAAACCCGCGGTAGCAGAGTTAATTTCATATAAAATCTTCGACAATACGGCTTCAAAGCAAACTCATTATGTATTATATATATATATATATATATATATATATATATATATATATATATAATATATATATATATATACCGAGCCTGTAAATGGTGTTAACACTATTTCTGTTGTATTTGTATTGTTTGTATTGTTGTTTGTATTTAAGTACTTTGTCACCTGCTTCAATAGGTTAGCCAACAATTCAGCCAATTTACGCGTGCGAGCCGCGTATCTAATTTTGCTTCCCATACACATGACTTTCGGATTGATCCTCGCTAGTCAATTTGCCGTCGTACTCTGATGAGGATCATGGAAGATCGAAACACGTCAGTACGTGTGATTGACGGTAGTTTTGCTATGTTCTTCGCTGTCTGATTAAATACAATGGGATTGGTGTGCACTTGAAGCTCGCAAACTTGATCTAATGAATTGTTCAAAACACACGTGCAATTAATGATTGTTTAATTCGTACATTGATTTGGCAAATCATTAAAAAGCATTAAATTGAAAAACGTTTACAAATAAATTTCAAAAATTAATCTCAGCAGAATTTTCATGTCGAGGCTGCGTAATACCGTTCTGTGATAATCGTACATGTTTCGAAAGGAAATTGGTCACCAAGTGGTATTTTATGTGTACTCTACCAGACGCTATTAAAGGTTTAAATTCCATGCTACTAAAGTTGTAAAATAGCTATTAAATGTATCAACTATTAAATACACAATTTTGTAATGTATAATGTAAGCATTTATAATCAACAAGACATTATGGAAACACTAGTGTGTTGGTTTCCTTTTTCTGCTGCTGAAATAGAGAAATAGTAAAATTAAAAAAAAAATGATGATTCCGTGTTGCCTTAAAAGAAATTTGGCAACTTCTGAAAATAGCTTCTAATTTCCTTGTTAGAGTTAACTAGCTGTTTTTTGGACATGCTTCAGAATTCATCTATTTGACTGCTTAGTATGCATTACCAGTATTAAGAAGGCAATTAATGAAATTTTGTGCATACTGCCTCAACAAAGTTCTGTGGTAAGTTCACATAGTCGTTGGTATATAAAGATGATTGTGTCGCCATATAACAATTAAAAAAATAATAACCCTTTCCAGATTTCTAGCTGCAATTAGTTTTAGAACTACATATTTCATTAAGAAGACAATAAAAGTTAATGAGGGTGTAATTAAACAAACATCTAAAAGCAGGTATCTGGATGCTTTACAAAAATTCAAAAAACTTAAATTAATCAAGTGCTGGTAGGATTGGAATAAGAATATATTGTTGATTAAGTAATAGAATAGCCTAGAGAAAGTATAAAAAATGAATAGGTTATGAAATTAAAATAACATCATCTAAAGCATATTTTATGATAAATGGTATGATAGAATGAAACATTGAAAAGATTTAATTTCTACTTGGTAACAAAGCTATTACATGCACATGGAACGGATTTGCAAAAGAATATCTTTTTTAAAGCAATTTACATATTTGTGCTTTAAATAAAGTTTGCGAGCTTGAAGTAAACACCAACACCATTGTATTTAATCAGTCGTCGAACAACATTAAAAAAAATACCGCCAGCCGCAACGCACTGACGTGTTTCGACCTTCCATGATCATCATCAGAGTACGACGGCAAAATGACTATCGAGGATCAAACCGCACTGAATATATATGGAATTTACATAACTAACGTTTTCGTCAATACTTTTGATCATTTACGTGATCAATAATTATCGATCTGCAGTCTGGGAAAAATTTCAATACACTATGCAGTTAAGCCATCCTCGAATACGTGGTTGGCGAGAAAACCCCGTTATATTAATTTTGCGGTGTTAAAAAGTTGCGAAACTAACGCCTGTTCCACTACGAACTGTACAATATAGAAAGCAAAATTCATTCAGTAGACCGGTTTCGTCTTCATTGAGAACTCATCGCACAATATCTAAAATTTGCCGCCGACAGGGATGAAACCTGGGCTCGTCTGCTTCTGAATATGTTGTAGTAACCACTGAGAGACCCAGACGCATACTACATACAATTTTCAGTTATTTACTAACTAATGTTTCGTGGTTAGCCTTTGCTTTATGTGGAGCTTATATAGCATACCTTTAGACCTAAAGTTCTAACTGACCACCCCCAATCTATCATTATAGAACTGATAGCATGCAACATGGAGAAGTAGTATTGAAATGAACGTTTATTTAATTAAACGAACATTGGTTGCGCGGGCAATGTTAACAATTAATTTAAAATGGTTACGATCTTGATATAAACACCTGTACCATTATTTACATATACTTATCGGTGTAAACACGGAATTGTTTAATGTAGAAAATGTATTTCATTCGGTAGACCGGTTTTTTCCCTACAGGGAACTCATCACGTACTGTCAAGTATTTCCGCTGACAAGGCTCAAATCTGGGCACGTCTGCTTCGGAATCCGTTGCTCTAACCAATGAGCATTTTTATAGTTACTCCAGTAACATTGACAACATAGCTCGTCTTCATTTATTGGCATAGTACTTGAAAAAATGGTTTACTCATATATTATGCAAATAAAATGAACTGCATTGAGCATTATCAGGTGAAGATTGTCAGATTGCTTATGAATTTATTTTGTTAGAGATGGAAAAATGCAGTTAATTAACGCAACTGAAACGCCCGCTGCTGGTATTCCGTTATTGTGTATTATCGTGCTTGCAAGAAAGTTTGTACGTGTGCATATTTAGGTAAAATTTCAAAATACTTCTTCAATGAAATCAGTTTTTAACGTTTTTTACAATGCTTCTTTATCATAGTTGATACTGACATATATTGTGTATTACGCAGAATCTTAATTGAAAAATGAAAGAGTTAACCGTAGGAGTTAAATTCATTTAAAAAGCGAAGAAACAGGTTTTTAAAGTCAGCCAAAAACAAACCGTAGCATGGCTTTTGGCCGCAACATTTTGTAGCGTATAGAAGAAGCCAGTCGTTCTCTATACAAATTCTCGCGAGTTTGAATTTGTTTGATTCAAACTTGTATGTCACCGAGCAATGGTTTGAAACTTAGCGAGATTGCCATTTTTTAAGCAATGGCCAAATAAGGTAGGCATATTTTATTCACGATGCATATCAGTTATTCCGAAATATTTCAAGATATTGACCCTTACGAATCGTAATTAGGAATTTCAGAAGGTGACTATTCAGAATACGGAGCACTAAGTCTGGGCTTGTATGCATCACGAAGACAACAATGTACAAGTTTAAAATCGATATGACCAAGGCTGGCCACCGGCTGCAAGTATTTAATTCGTCGACAGCGGTTTTGCACAGAATTCTATCCTTTTGACTTCACTAAACGCGAAATCTGATTAGTTTTAGAAAATTGCTCAAGTCCTGTTATTTCTCTACAAAATGACTGAAATGATTTTTTTGTCTAAATTTTGTATGTTTACTTGCCTCGCTCCTATATACAGCGTCTTCCCAATGTTGTCCATTTCAACCAATGTAAACGGCGCCAAATTTTCATCTTTCAAGCTGATATGTGAATCCGACCATTGTTTATTTACAAGAAGATCTTTGGTAAAGAAAAAATATTTATTAACAGTGTTTGATACAAATTATAAGGATTTGTGAACTAATATAATACAGAAGAGTTCATACGTTTGATTGCATAAACATGATTTTTAAAAGTTATGCAAATCCACCTAACACTTATATTTATGCATTAAAATTATATATTATATAATTATTATATAATTGGCATTAACCAAATTTTTTTCGTTAATAATTGTTCATTTATTTTCATATTTACTTAGTCATAGCACTTCTATTTCTGAAATCTCGAAATAAACGTTTTTGCAAACTAAATTAATTAGTTGTAAAAATAAAACTCGATGCTTTAATATCCATTGTGTTTCTGTCAGTTCATATAAATTAATATCTCTATTACAATGCATGCAGTCACCGGACCAGAGAACTGGATTGAAACCCGAGGCAAGCTTTATCACAAGGACACCAATTTGTCCTCATTTTCGTTAAATCAGCCAATAATTGCACAATAAGATTATCCACGGTTTAAGCCATTAGCTCAAATCTTTTATTACGAGCACAGAATCAAATGAAATCCGAGGATGTGCATAAATTAAACAATGAAAAGAGAAGTTTAATATTCTCTAAAAAATTGCCATTATGCATTTTTCATTAATTAAGCACCTGGCCTTAATATTCAAAAGTTTCATCAACATGATATTCTAATCGACTGGCCAAGAATAAAAAAATTCAACAACAATCTACTAGTATCCAGTCAAGACCAAACAGGCCCTCGACTAGAATCAACAAACATACAATCGTATTGGCAACAAACTGAAGTGGAAATAACGGAGGCGCATACGGTGACAGAAGTTTCCAAACAATATGAGCGTTCAACACTTCAATCCACACTGGCGTTGTTACCATGTGAAAAATACATATTTGCGCAACAAGGTGAAACGATCAACTAAACTGGGAAAAATAACACTCGTACATGTAACAGTGAACAATGCGCAAAAATGGTTAATTCTGAAGCCATCAAAACAATAATGACCAGATCTCAGACATAACTTTGCAATACTGCGAGAATGACCTTTACATGCAAACACGCACACACAAAAACACAAACGCATACACACTAACCAACCAGCCAAAACGAGAAACAGGAGTAAAAGAGAGTCGGATTTGCTACCACTAGCATAATCAATTGTAAACCCAAAATATATATATATATGTATGATTGTAAAGCGATGATTAGTATTCACGAAATAAATGGCCTTTATCACTTTGTTTTTAATGTGTTTTTCTTCCTAATTAGACCTATATATATATATATATATATATATATATATATATATATATATATATATATATATATATATATATATATAATTAATAGTATTAAAATGCATGAGGTTAAGTTTTATTTAAACGATTGGATTTTACTCAAGTTGAAAGAAAGGTAAAAAATCAAGCCAGTTGTAATATTTGAGAACTAAAAATTTATGAATAAGCAAGACATATTTCAAAATATTTAGTTTTAGGCCGAAATGTGGTTTAAAAATGCATAGCAAAACGCATGAAGTTTACCTTCCAACTGTTTCACATTTCTTAACCAAATATAAAGGGCGTACATAGCGTAGTAACGGCTCACAATAATGAGTCGCCAGTAAGCATGTAACGCATCGTTAAAACTGGCAATGGTTTATCCTTCTGCTCATAATTTAACTAATTTTTAACAGGTACGCAATACGTAATAAAAAATCGCATAAAATATGTTCAGTTATCATATCATATAATATCAAAATAAATAGTAGATTTCCTGAATTGTTACGTAAAATCAATAAGTTTGGTTAGTTGGAACTTTGGATCCAAATGGACGCTATCTGGGCTCACCCTAGAAGTATAAAGACTAACGGAGTTACATTAGTTAGTATATAACTAAAAATAGTGTGTAGAAGGCGGCAGGATGACTCAGCGGTTACCGCATCAGACTCCGAAACAGACGTGGCCAGGTTCAAGTCCTGTCCATGACAGATTCTGGTCAGTACGTGACGAATTCCCAAAAAAGACGAAACTGGTCTATTGGATGAATTAACTTTTCTACATTTTACAATTCTTAGTTGATACTGACAAATGGATGTACTGTATGGGCCAGGTTTTTATGTCAAGATTGCAACCTTAATTATAGTACTAGTTATAAGTCTGCTAACTGGAAATAGACATCTCTCATATTCGTGTAACCAGTCGCACATTATAGCAAGAAAACCATTCGTAACGCAGTCCATGGGATTGAATCTACAACAGTCATCGTCAAAATATAACGGAAACGGTAATATTAAAGTCAAAATTGAACTTGGCATATTATATAATTAAAAACAAACGTGTGGCTCGCAAAGGTGGTTCGCTTGGGAACATTCCAATTGACCTAAATTTAGGCTAAAATTTCTTCATTCTATGCTAAACCAATACGTTCAACAACTTTCGCCACATTAATTCAAAACAAGCGACAACACGATTTTTGATTTATGGAGCTATTAAATCAACAAAATCTTATCTAAATAAAGTTCAACAGTGATGAGAAATGTTATACCATGAGCTTTCTGAAAGTTGCAAATTGGTTCTAAAAGCCAGCCTAACAATATGTCGTTAACTATTATTTAAATCAAGTTTGCGAGCTTCAAGTAAACACAAATCCCATTGTATTTAACCAGTCGTCGAAAAACATAACAAAACTACCACAAGCCGCAACGCACTGACGTGTTTCGACCTTTCGTGATCATCATCAAAGTACGACGGCAAACTGACAATCGAAGGTCAATCCGCATTGCATATACATAGAAAGCGAAATTATATATGCGGCACTCATCTCTAGTAGTCTTGCATACATTGTAGGTGACTGGAAATGTCGGCTGCACAATTTCGATGCTGTAACGAACATTAACTTTTTGCTTTGCCACACACACATACACTAAACACACACACACACCACACACATATATATCTATCATATATATATATATATATATATATATATATATATATATAGGCAGTCCACTTAAACAATAATTGATTGCACGGATGGTGGTAACAATTCTTTGATCCCCGCTAGTCAGTTTGCCGTCGTACTCTGATGATGGTCATGGAAGGTCGAAACGCGTCAGTGCATTGCGACTGGCGGTGGTTTTGTTATGTTGTTCGACGACTGGTTAAATACAATGGGATTGGTGTTTACTTAAAGCTCGCAAATTTGATTTTAAGTATTATTACCACCATTTGCGCTATTAATTATTGTTTAATTGTATTGTCTATATATATATATATATATATATATATATATATATGTTGTGTGTGTGTGTTTGTGTGTGTTTTGTGTGTGTGTGTTTGTGTGTGTTTGTGTGTGGAGAATGCTAAAAATAGATAATTTTCTTGACTGCATAGAAATTGTGCAGCCGATATTTCCGGTCACGTACAATGTATGCAAGACTACTAGAGGTGAGAGCCGCATATCTAAATTTGCTTTCCATATTTTTGCAATGCGGTTTAATCCTCGCTATTCAGTTTGCCGTCGTAATCTGATACTGATTATGGAGGGTCGAATCGCGTCATTGCGTTGCGACTGGCGGTAGTGTGGTTATGTTTTACGACGACTGGTTAAATAAAGTGGGATCGGTGTTTACTTCAAGCTCGCAAACTTAATTTAAAGAATTTTTACCACCACCCGCGCAATCAATTATTGTTTAATAGTAATGCCGTTAACTAATTTATATATTCTGTGCGAAAACGAGAATGACCTAGAGTGAATACAACCCAGCGGTATTTTGATTCATTTTGTCGAGTAGATAAATGGAAAAAAATACGTCGTGCCCATAACTGTAGCGCGGGCAATCGCAATAAATATAGAGGTACGGCTGTAAATGGTTGAATCTATAATAGCAGACTAAAATTCAGCGAATATCTATGTATTCAAATCAAAAAGCTACATAAGAAGCAGGGAATGTGGATGACAAGTGTCTGACTTGAACAGTCTATACATTCTGATAGTCAAACAAATGTCCAAAGTCTTTGGCTTTACAAATAAAAATTCTGTTAATGATAGTAATTGAAAATGTTTGTGTGGGAATTGTTTTTATGACCCTTTCGGGTGAAAACGATTTAAATTTGTTTCAATGTGACCAGAAAGAAACGAATATTTCTAGCATAAGCCAATGATATTGCACGACGAGTTTTCCAAAAATTAACTTGAAAACGTAATTTTAAAAATTAAGCGTGCGCGCTCTGGATAAATTGGAATTTTTCTTTGTCGAACTTGTCAACTGATATATATTAGTGTTATTTTGTGCAAATAATTTGATAGAATAGAAATGTTGCTTTTCTCAAGTCAGTAAACGTGTTGTAAATAAATTGTATGGCAATTGGGCAGCGGTGTGAAGAGACATAAAATCATAAACTAGCCTATCCCGTTTTAAAAGAATTAAATTTATTTGACTATGCAGTTCTAGATGTTGTGAGATCGATCTCCATTTGACATTATTAAACCAGTAAAATTACGCTTAGTAGTGAGAATAAAGCGCTTAATTTAAAAAAATTGATTTTTAATCGTAAATAAATTAGAGCTTTACAAATACAAAGTGAGTAGACCAATAGCCCAAATTAAGAGACAACTCTAAAGGTATTATACAACCAATGGATTATTTGCATGCAGTTTAACGATTAAATTTATAATAGTTTCATATTTACTAAACGTTTCTGTTGATAGCGCAATTTATTCGGGATTTCTCTTTGCAAATAGTTTTGTTCTGAAGAGATGTTTTAATTGTAAACTCCTGTCATAGCGCAGCCTTTGCAAAATCTGTATATAAAAGTTGACGGAGTTCATAACAAGTAACATGAAGGTCGCTATGATTTTGGAGAAAAATAAAATATTCTAGAATTTTTTATACCAAAGCAATAATTGTTCGAACAACTATTCAAAGGGAAATTTCTTCTATTATCATCATGAAATTAACTCATCATTTAAATTCGAAATATCGGTAAACGTAAAACAAAAAAAGAAAGCAATTGCAGCAAAAGCAGCGAAATCTCAAAATATAACTTCTTATAAATGGATCATAAATTCAACTTAGTTTAGAGAATAATTTTTTCCGTATCATCAAGTTTTCCGTTATTTTACCGTTCAGTGCTTTTTTATACTCTAAGAAGCAGCGAATTTATTGTATTCTTTGCAACTATATGGCTTAATATTTCGAATTTTCTTGTGAACCTAACATTGACTAGATTTCACATCAGTTAAAAAAGTACAACTTACAAAAGTAGTGCATGACAAATTTATTTTGTATTCCTTGAACCTAGGCACACTTTTTAATTCATAAACAACGGAACAATCAGGATGAAACTGCATGAATTAGTATGTGTGAATAGGAATTAAATGTGTAGAAAATCTTGACAGAATTTCAGTTCACCTTATTTATTTCGTTTAATTAACCTGCATTTATACCTTTACTTTAAACATATTGCACGGTAAACACGGTCGAAAATTTTAAATTTTGGAAAGACAGCGATAAACAAGAACTTCTCTCAACGATTCAAATTGATATTGAAAAATGTAAAAAAAACAACAAATAATAAGTATACGCAAAATAATGCTAGTGCATTTCAGAAAGGGTTCAACAAAAATCCCAAAGATTTATTTAAATTCAGTTTATGAACTCCAGTTTAACACCGATATCATTATATTTAACCAGTCGCACAACGTGGCAAAATTACCGTCCGCCGACTTACTGGCATATTACGACCCACCACAGTCATCATTAGAATTTGATGGAAAACCAAGGAGCCAAATTTAAACTACAAGGCGCATATATGATATGTAAAATCAAATACAATATTTGTGAGACTACTATGGGTGAATGCAGCGTCCAGATTTTTTCATGCCTCAGGTATGTGTTGAAGTGTGACCATCACAAGTCCGTTTGTTTTCGTGCTCCTAGGGCGACCAATGAATGCAGAATGATGCCATTACGTGTGTTTTCCATAAATTTTGTCTGTAGTGCAACTACGCACATTAAATAGGATTGATGCATATTTCAATTACGCTAACTTGATTTTAAAATTTGCTACCACTACCCACCCAATTAATGATTCATTAATCGCACAACTCATATTCTTGCAGAATAAGCCATAAATACTGTATAATCGTGACTGCATACAAATTTTGCAGCCGACATTTGCAATCCAGTATAATGCAGGATATGCGTTCGGGGTTAAACGCGGCATATTTGTGTTTCACCATTTTATTTAAGCATTTCAATTTGATCAACGTTAGTCATTTTGACGTCGTGTTATGTTAATGGGCATTGAAAGTCGAAACTCGCCAGTATGTGTCGCTGATGTTGATTTTGCAATTTCAGACGATCTTTTTTAAACTTTTTTTTTGGAATTAGTGCTTATCTCAAATTTGCAAACTTTAAGTGAATAAATTTCACCACAACAATTGCGTCTGTGAGTGCTTAAATGCACAAAGATTTATTGATTAGGAGAATAATCAAGGTTTGTACGCGCAACTTATTTATCGATGAATCATTTTCACATGAATTTTTATAATAACAAAACCTTTTACATATTTATTAGGTACTTCAGACGTTGACATTAATTTTACACTCTTCCTATGTTTTAACTGATCAACTAATTTTACCATAGCAAAGTCATATTTGATTTGTGATTTTTGCAATCGACATTTAGGTCAAGAAATACAGATATGGGACGAATAAACACTAAATCAGAGTCTAACTTTTCAATAAATTAAAACTTATTTTTTATTTTATACCCGCAGGTCCATTTTATGTCGTACCTGTTGGTCACAAATGAAATGTCAAACGTGGTAGTACGCGAAACTGATGTCACTTCTGCTATGTTCTGACATATCAAAACATGGTATTAACGTATCATCTTAGTACAGTTTATTTGAATAAATTTTATCAACAGACGCATCCTCTATGAATGTCTACTTCCCGTTTTGTTACAGACGTTATGCTTGAAACAAATTTGCCACGCTAACTGAAGTTTATTAATAGGCACCATTTGAGTCGCAAACCGAATAGGATAAGGTGAATAACCAGTAGTGTGCATACCGTTCAGTGATTTCGGTTAACACTTTTCATTTTAAGGCAAGTTTTAAAAATTTCAGTCATCTGTCGATACATATTTCTTAGGCACTGAGCAAAGCAGATGCCATAGAAATGTTGCCCAATGACAACAAAACAAATTTATCGAGGAGAATCATAAGCAGTTTTGACCTACACCACAGCTGATCATACACATCACAGAGATAGGCTTCAATGCAGCGCGTAAACATGTTACACCCGAAACGTATGCTACTTGTTTTAAGATAGGAATGCAAATTTATTTGGGACAAGTTGATTTCTAAAATGAACACTCGTGACTGGTAAGTAAACTGCACAATCCTTGATGGGGTGCAAAATTGCAGCAGTATCTTTGGGATAAGCTTTGGTGTGCATATTATTAGGCATATTAGGCAAATGTAACCTTGAAAACTAAGTTAAAGAATGTCACGGTACATTGAGCCAACTCATTTACCCAAAAATTAAAAACGCAATTATTTACTGTTTTTATTGAATCCGCTTAAGTTACACTCAGACGTCAATAAAATATAACGTTGAAGTTATACGTAAACGTGGTCTGAGTCTTTGTCAGTGAAACGTCGAACCTGAAACTAACTTCACCTACTTCGATTAAGCTAAATAATTCAATGTGCAAGAGCCTTATTTGTACGTATCTGCCACTTAACAGACTCCTGATTAACATCAATAACGTTACAACTTGAATTCAAGCGGTAGGTATAGGTGGAATTTAGTTCCTTGATTTAAGGTTTATCTGTGTAGAATTCTTGTGAATTGAATTTTTTATTTTATAATATGTCCAATTTACCTTTGAAGATTTAGAAACAGGTAACCTGAAATTTCAATGGTGATTCTCCGAGATTGAAAACCTAACCCCTATCCAATCTATTTATATATAAACAAACTGCAGCCACATTTTTGCAAGCAAAACAAGCATGTTCGAGCATTGCGCGTAAACTGGAGATGATGCACGCAATTGATTGTTTGTTTCCTTATTTCACATTCTCCTACGTTTATATATTTTTTATTTTTGACCTTTCAATATTTATTTTTGATTGAAACCTGAGATTTACCAGTGGACCGCTAACTATTTCTGATAAAAGAAAGCATAATGGATTTTTTATTTTAATATTTTTTTCCATTTTAAATTAAGTAGTAGACCAAAAGATGATCGACCCTTACCAGTAGACACTTTAAATATTCTCACATATCAACCCGCATTCCAAGGGTACTTATTATTACTCATGCATTGTGAACACATATTTTTGAATCGTTTATTTTATCGCGGAAGCGGGAACTATAATTGTCCAATAAATTATCATCTGCTATGTCATAATGCAGTCTTGTGTCATTGCAAACATCTTTTAATTTCAATAAGGTAATCGTACCTCAATTTCAATTAAAATGTTTCTTTAAAACATGTGTATTTTACAATGTAACTGTAATGATGAATATATACAGCTTTTCGCATTGGTTTAATATCTATTGTGTAAGTTATTAATGAATTGATTAAAAAACGTTTGTATTTTATTGACATATGCTAGATTTATTCTGGGCGTTTTAGCTTACGTTATAAGACTTAAAATGACTTCTATAAACGAACACTTAAACGGGTTTCCACAATTTTTTTCAGCAAAGAAATCTCCAAAATTCGCCGGAACTGATTCATAAAAAATTTTTGGATCGATTATCGTTCTGGTGTAATAAAAATGATTGACAAAAACAAGATACCGATCCATAACATAATTAAGCTATTAGTGTCAGTATTTACATATGTCAGCATTTTTATATGGTTTTCTAATGAATTATGACTTTTATTGAATGTGAGATTAAACTTATAACACGATTTGTAAATAGGTATAACATTTCTTTGGTCAAAGTTTTAAAAATTGGCTGATGTATAATGGGGGATTGGCTAGGAATTTTCATTAATGCTATGATCTTCTTAAGCCAAATCACAAATATAGTGGTGTGATGACATAATTTGGGAAAATGTAAAAAAATAACTTTTTACATAATTTTATTAACACCTAAAAATACATTTGGTGTCCACAAACTTTTGATTTTTTATATGTATACCTTATTTTTCGTAAGACCTAACGTTAAAAAATCAATTAAAATCTTGAATTAATTGATTAAATAATGAAAACGTTTAACCAAGCAAAAGGTTCAATATTTATAGGCCATTTTGGCATTCGAAATCGTTTGTCTATTGTATAATTTTCAGTTAGAAGACATTTGAAAATTTTCCATTTTTTTAAGAATTTAAACTGTAATAGCTATTACAACAAAGTAAGTTAACCCATAAGTTTTAATTTGCTATATAAATATTTTTTCCTTTCATAGTTCGTAGAAACTTCAAAGAATTTAAAAAAAATCATTTAGTCATGCTACACTGATTTTATTTATTTTGCGTTGAAGTTATTTGTTGAACAACCATTTGCAAATTTTTATTATGGTTCGATCAACCCTGCCGGTTATCTTCTTCGTGAGCCACGCGTCCCCTAAGAATACATCAAGCATCATCAAGGACTGTTAATCGGGTGTTCATCAAATAATTTAGACGCAAAATCAGCTTTTCGCAAAATGATAAGCCAATAAAGTCCAGTGCAAAATTCTATCAATAAATACTAATTGTTTATTGCACGAATTTAGGTAATTATGATTAATTCAAGTAAGGTGTTACTATATTTTACCTCAATAGTTGTATGGAAAAGTAGAATTTTGCATAAGAATCAGCGTCGAAAAAGACAGTATCTTGAGATAAATATAATGTTGCTTTTAAATAAGCTTTATATTTCCTGCGAGATTAAAAAGTGGACATATTATTTAGAGCTGGTTATAAGCTTCACATTAAATCAATTTTAAGCTACACACAGCTCGAAATCAGTTCTGGACAGGTAACTTCTGTGTAGGAAACGAATGATGAGATTATAGATAACGGAAAAATCAATAAAAACAAATTTAAAAAAGCAGTACATCCGGCCATAATCAAAATCACTCATTCTTATTGTACCTAGAGTAATATTGAAAATATGATTTGTAATAATATTCGTAATATTAATAATAGTAATAGCAGTGTAGTAATAATAATAACACCATTATTACAACAGTAGTTACCTAGTGGTAGTACAGTAGCTGTAATAATAGTAGTAGTAGTAGTAGTAGTATTAGTACTACTACTACTAGTAGTAGTAGTAGTAATACTAATATTACTACTACTACTATTACTACTACTAATACTAATAATAATAATAATAATAATAATAATAATAATAATAATAATAATAATAATAATAATAATAATAATAATAATAATAATAATAATAATAATAATAATAATAATAATAATAATAATAATAATAAAGACAATAATATTAATAATAAAAGTTCAAAAATAACAATCATAATAATAATAGCTATAATAATAATAATGATGATGATAAAATTGTATTTGAAAGCAAAATAAATATAGCTCTAGAAGATAGAAGATCATAATATAAATCAAATTTGGTAATGTGTACAGACGCGTTACGTTGACCATCAATTATACGTCGTTAATTATATCGATGCAACTGGTATCTGACGTGAAACAGAAAGTATGCTAGGCATGCGTCTCGTCTCATACACATGACTGCATTAGAGTGGCATTAATTAGAGGAATTCAAATAAAACGAAACGATGGCTCCTCTCCAAATGTACCTGTTGGGACTATCATAGCAATCCATTTAGTGAAGTTGGCGAAAATGTAACAAACGGAAACAAATAAAGCTAAGACATAAGAAATAACACAACAACTAGACATGAATTGAGGCGTAGTATCCGAAAACAATTATTTAATCAAAGACGCGAAGATATCGCAAAAGAATTCTCTTAGAACATTTACTAAAAACTGAATGTGATGTAGCGAAGTTTTCAAAACAAAAATGATGTCAAGTTAATTAAATCTCTTCAAATAACAGTAAGTATAAATTGCTGATGGAAAAGGCTACCAGTAAAAATTTTTGAATTATACACAAATGACAAAAATACAAACTAAACTAACACAATGATTTCTAATTGAGAGATAAAACATGAATTCGCGCCTACATTTATTAAAAAGGAGATATATATACAGCACGGTTTACAAAATGGCATTTTATTTTCGTCGGAACTCAAATCGACAGTATTATTTTGCACATTATATAATAAAATCATGGAGAGCAAAGGGGATTAGAATGAACCTAACATTTACATAATACAATAGTTATATATTGTTTGTTAAGTAGACCTTATATATATATATATATATATATATATATATATATATATATATATATATATATATAAGCAATTTTGTATTAGGTGTTGCGCACATGGTACAGATATGTTCAAATAGGAACCAGAAGCATAAACTAGCAGCATGAACAAAATGTTTGATATCCTGTACACGTGCGTTTCATGCTTACTGACGACTCATCAGTAGGATCCGGTACTATACTCTATACTCTCTAGATGTTTGGTCAAGAAATGTGGAACAATTAGACGGTACAATCTTTTATACGAAAGTGTAGACCTGCAGTGGTGAGGTTAACTTAATATAAAATCTTCGACAATGCGACTTCAAAGCCAACTGACTATGTATATATATATATATATATATATATATATATATATATATATATATATATATGCATTGATTGTTTTACGTGGAATAGGGGTGACCACACGGTATTTCAATAAATTGATAGTTTCTAATTTCACCATTTTTTAAAATGTAAGAACAAAACAACGTACTCCATGGAATAACATTTATTAATAAATCTTATTTCTACCAGTATCTACAGCCATTATTCTGGATTCGTTAGTATATTCGTTCATTCAATCCCACTGTACATGTGTTGTACCAATCTCCTCTTCGTTATTCTAGCCTTTGTTTTGCACCAGACGGGCCTGCATACATTGCAATTTAGACCACTCTCCTTTTGCGTAACGTCATTTGGTGTGTCATCGCTTTCATTGTAATTACGTCCGTAATTGATGTATGTGTCGCATTTTGCGAAGCGTTGGTTATTTTTAAAGGCATGTCAGTCATGTCTTTGTTCCAGTCCAATTTAATTTCTTTTTGAATTATTTTCTGCACGTTTAAGCAGGGCTTCAGCTTATTAATTGCAATAGCTTCAAAAGCTAGAAGCATTTTCTCCGATTTTGCCTTGTAAAGAACTGAAACATCGTTACTACTAACAGCATGACCTGTACGTAGTTTGTGTTCAGAAATTGCTGATTTTTGTACAGGAGCTGCACACCCATTTAATAGTTTTTGAGGGAGATGCTGATTTATTCTAGTTTCGAGCCTCTTTTTTGATCTGCCGATGTACTGAGCGTTGCAGGTACATTGCGTTGTATACAGACAAAGGTGTTGACGTACAGAGAGGCTATCTTTTCATTCGTGCGCATCAGTTTTGTTGTGTTGAACTTCCTCTCACCTGTATTGATGGAAACTGTGCTTTTGTCGCTCGAATTACTTTTCGTTTGAGAGATTTCCGCTGGAAGATCACCTCCAAAGGGAACACTAAGCGTTACTATCTGGGGAGTTTGATTTTCTTCCAAATTGGCCACGATTTTGTTTGCGTTGCCTCAAGTTGTATTCGATGAACCAGGCGGGATATCCATTATTTCTCAACGCTTCGCGAAGCAAATTTAGCTCTACTTCAATGTTGCCCGGTGAACAAATCCTGCGTATTCGTGTGCCCAAATTCATTATTAGGTTTCTTTTGTACGCCCTTGGCACACTACTCATATAATGGACATATTGTCCAGTCCAGCTTGATTTCTTGTGAACTGACCTTGAGAGAGTACCTTCTTCATCTCTCGTTATTCCTACATCTAGGAAGGATAAATATCCGTTTTTTTCTTCTTCTATTGTAAACTGGATTGCCTGGTCTACCTTGTTTATGTGATGTAGCAGTGAATTTGTATCTTCATTCTGTTCAACGACCATGAAAGTATCGTCAACGTAGCGCACGTAAAAATGAGCTCCATTGATAAATGGTTTCAAACCAGTTGTTTCTAAATGGTGCATGTATATGTCTGCCAATACTGGTCCAAGAGGACTACCCATACCTATGCCGTCAATTTGTCTGTAGAAGACTCCTTGGAATACGAATTGTACGTTGGATGTGCATAATAGAAGTAGTTCTCTCATGTCGTCCACTTCTATCATTGTTTCCGCTCCTGATGATCGTATATATTCACATAGGATATTTATAGTTTTATTTACTGGAATGCTAGTAAAGAGTGACTTTATATCGAGAGACACCATTTTCCTCTCTTTCAAATTTAGGTCGCGAATTTTTTCTACGAATTGAAAGCTATCTTGTACAACGTGGTCTATTCTTCCTTTCATGATAGGCTTTATAATCCGGCATAATAGTCTGGCTGCCTTGTGCTGTGGGGAATTTATCATAGATAAAATGGGCCTGAAAGGCGGAAGTTCTTCATTGTTGGTCATTTTGTGAACCTTGGGCAACCCATATAATATCGGTTGCGTTGAACCTACGGGCTTGGCGTGTTTGCATTCTGTAATAAAAGCATTTTTGTGCTCTATGTTGATTTCTTGTTTAGCCTCGACCTTCGAAATAATTCGGTTTAGAATCTTCGTTATGGAATTTTCTAATTTTGCCGTAGTGTCGCGTTGTACCTCTTCGCGTTTAAATTTTGTTTTGTCGTTAAATATTTGTAACATCGCCTGACTATAATCCGTATAGTTCATTAACACTACGCCTGTCCCTTTGTCTGGCTTCATGAGTCTGACTTGTTTGTTTCGTTGTAGCTCATTCAGTTCTTCTAGATGCCTTTTGGTGACCAGTTTATTGCCTTTGAATGTGCGTATATATTGGCCATACGCACTTCGGAGGTCCGATTTAAAGAGTGAGATGTCGTATTTTTCATTTGATTTGTGTTTTGTGGCATCTTCAAAGAAGCATTCCATTGATGCCTG
The DNA here is from genome assembly GCA_029291075.1 of Eudiplozoon nipponicum. Taxonomy (NCBI): domain Eukaryota; kingdom Metazoa; phylum Platyhelminthes; class Monogenea; order Mazocraeidea; family Diplozoidae; genus Eudiplozoon; species Eudiplozoon nipponicum. The sequence continues at coordinate 62,715 of JAQBSW010001864.1, read as the reverse complement.
CATATGCATTTCTTCACGTTCGTTTATTCTAGTTTTTGTTATGCAGTATTTCGGTCCAAGAGAGAGAACTTCATTTTGATGTTTTGTTAAATTTATGTCGGTGTAATTAAAAATAAATTTGCCTGGATTCTCAGGAAACTTTTTGAGCTTAGAACATTGCACTGCATTCCGCGCTAGTTTTTTAATCTCTCTCTTCCTCGCACCTTCTTTTATCCATGCTATCTCTTTTAAAAAATTAATTCGAATTTCATCTTCTAACATCTGCAGTTTAGACTCTATAGATAGACATTTCAGTTTGTAGCTATCCGCTTTTGCTACTTCTTCTTCGATGACATTTTCAAGAATGCGCCGATGAATATTCTCTGATTGATGCTGATTGGTACTTTTCCAACGCTTAATCACGTAAGTTGGGATTGTTTCCTCACATAGACAATTTTTATAATACATCACACGTTCCACACATTCACCATATCTACACGAATAGGATATATATGCATTGATTGTTTTACGTGGAATAGGGTGACCACGGTATTTCAATAAATTGATAGTTTCTAATTTCACCATTTTTTAAAATGTAAGAACAAAACAACGTACTCCATGGAATAACATTTATTAATAAATCTTATTTCTATCAGTATCTACAGCCATTATTCTGGATTCGTTAGTATATTCGTTCATTCAATCCCATCACATGTATATATATATATATATATAATAGAGGTAAACAAATACCATTTTTATTATACACCGATCTGATATGTATCCAAATCCTGTCCTTATCAATTAGCTCAATAACATTCCCTCAGTTGACATAGCAACAGTTCTATTACATATAATCGTACACGGCTGACACCAAAAACACTTAGGATGCACCTGAATAACTGAACGATCTAAAAGACATTTATAAAGTTATTGAATGTTATGTACATAATACGGTTTCCGCTGCTTAGTGGAAGAGATAGACGAATTTGAACCTAATGCTTCAAAAATACAAAAATTCGTGCTACTAATGATAGGTGTCTAACAAGAAAAAACCGATCTAGGTAATGTATTTCATTTGCTACGTTAGAAAAAGTACAATTTAATTTCATTTCTGCCATAATACACACAATCATATGAGGTCATTTTGTTTGTGATGATAACAACTTGACTGTAATATCCGGTAATTTAAATGAAAAATATTAAGAGACCTAGGATAATTAGTTGGAGTAAATGTATAAAATTTACATTAACAAACAGAAACTCTTCAATTGCTGCCCAAAATTATTTCGTGCAATCAAGGATGTTTAATTAAATAAACCTTGAATTCAATCATATTTTATAGGGTACAGAGATGTCTGTTCTATAAAGGCAGATTAGTGTTGACCAGTTAGAACTTAAGGACTAACCAAAAGAGTTTCAAATGATGGAAAGCATAACAAAGAGAATAATTGGTGATATATATGAAGGATGAGTGCAGCTCAGTGGATAGAGCCATACACTCTGAAGCAAATATGCACTGGTTTGAGCCCTGTCTGTGAAAAAATGCTTGACATCACTTGAAACGTTCTCAATAAGGTAGACACCGGTTTGGTGAATGAATTCCATTTTCTACTTTACAGTAAGCATAACTTATATTGACAAATGTATATTTAATTGAATGTGTGTTGACACTGAGCGGGCAACTTCGAATTAAATAAATTTATCGTCAGCCTTGAAATCAATCACTGTTTAATTCAACGAACATTGGTTGCGCGGGTGGTGATAACAATTATTATAATCAAGGTTGCGGTCTTGATATAAACACCTGACCCATTAATTATTTACATATGTCAGTATAAACTAAGAATTGTATAGTGTAGAAAAGGGAATTCATCCAGTAGACCGGTTTCGTCCTTATTGGGAACTCATCAAGTACTGGCCAGAATTTGTTGCGGACAGGATACGAACCAGTATATATTCAATCTATATATATATATATATATATATATATATATATATATATATATTTATTATATAACTGTAATTACGATATTAATGAATCTTGGAACATTTACTATTTCACACAGCTGATGAGGGTGGAACATATCCATAATAGTTAAATAAGGCGTTAATAGATATAAGCTGTAAACTTTTTGAATACCAAGGTTTATCAGACAGCATCAAATGAAAATAAGATGCGTTTTCTGCAAGCAATCATTCAAAAAACCAGGTCATTTCATATTAATCTAATATAAACTGGTGTTTCGTATGTGTGTATGTGTTTGTGCCTCAATGTGGCAATTTACGCCTTTCGTTTTTATTTTTTAATTTAATATCTGGAAATTTTCACAAAAATATAATCATTAATATATTATGTAACGAAAATTCTGATATGTAAATACTACAATCAGATGCACACTATGTACCAGGCAATATTAACTTCATGCACACACATTTAGATCTATTGCAAACGATTTCTTCCTTAATACGCATTTGCTTTACATTATTTTTCGGAAAGGCTGGTTTGTAGTGTGATTTTTATAAAATTGTAAATGCCTTTATTCCGAAAATCATTGTCTCATCATGCGTTTAATGTAAGATGATCTTGGTTTCTTTAAATCAAGTTTGCGAGCTTGAAGTAAACACCAATCCTATTTTATTTAACTAGTCGTCGAACAACATAACAAAACTACGGCCAGCCGCAACGCACTGACGCGTTTCGACCTTCCATGATCATCATCAGAGTACGACGGCAAACTGACTATCGAAACGCGTCAGTGCGTTGCGGCTGGCGGTAGTTTTGTTATGTTGGTCGACGACTGGTTAAATACAATGGGATTGGTGTTTACTTCAAGCTCGCAAACTTGATTTAAAGAATTTTTACCACCACCCGCGCAAACAGTTATTGTTAAATGATCTTGGTTTCATTGTTTTCGCAATCAGCTGATCAAAGATTTTATATTCATGTACATCAGGCCTGTTAATTACTAAAGAAGCTAATTTAAAATCATTTAAAACTAAGCATACCTGGAAATATGTATACATTTTTTGCAGCAGATGAAAAAGTATGTAGACAAAAGTTGCACTCAAAAGCAAGCGAATTTATATATTCAAACAATAAATGAATGGAGATTATGGCAACAATCTGTAGTAGCAAGTTTCCCCAAAATTTAGATAAACATCAAGCATATTTTATCATTTGAATATACACTGATGCATTGCTTTTGTTTTTGCATCTTATACTCTATATGCACAATTTATGCTCTCTGTTCAAAGTTGTAGAAATTACGAATTTAATTGAGTTAAATTTATTTTTTATTCATAATTATATTTTCATGTTTTACCATATTCTCACAACACCAGGAGATTAATCAATTCTGTATTTATAGACGAAGAAAGTTACCTTAGTCTGATGGCAAAAATAGTGTTTTTGGACAGGAAGTTGAGTTTTAACTATAATTTGTCATTGTGAAATTATCTTTTTTGTATGTTACTAACGTATCCTCTTACATATTTTCATGAAAACGATCATTTTAATTTTTTAAATATTATTTGTGACTTTGATTACGACAATTATGCAAACAACTGATACTTTTGGATAATTCCGAACGAGACCTGTTGAAATAAATCAATCAATTACATTACTTTACTGTTAACTTCATTTTCGATGTCTTAACGACTTATTTTCCTATTAATATACGGTTTAGGGAAATATTGTTGGTTCATATAATACTTATAACAGGATTCTACGTGTGGAATTTACCAGGTACAATATGCATACCTTGTAGCTAAATACAATATCGATGGTAATGGAGAAGCTGAAAAATAAGATTTGAATTAAAATATGTTATGCCGTTTGACAAATTTGCAAAAAATCAACATAACAAGTCACCTTCAATAAAAACAGTCCTATACGATAATGCCACATGTCCCGTCTGAAGTAAAATCCAAAGTGCGAGATATAGTCCAATACGGCTTTTGATTGCACAATTCGACAACATGGGACAGAGTTTACGGTTTACTTTGATATCAAAATTCGGGAAACGCCGGATATTGATTTGCATTACAGTGTTAAGGACTGATTGCTAAACTCGAGAATGTTGTTCATTTGCTCTAAATCTATGCCATTCGCAAATGCTAGGCATCGAGATCGTTAATTGTGCTTGTCTCAAACCATGCCGTCTAGATGGTTAGTATACCAAGCAAAATAGCACAACGTTCGCTGATTAATAACATCAACTTTTAAAAAAAACTTTCATTCAGCGATATTTCTGCTGCACTCAGTGTGAACACATCCATGCACAAACGTGAAAGTGCACGCATATGCGCCTATGTAAACAAAAACTGCTTACTATCAAATTCGGGGAACTGGCAAGAAGAAAGAGAGGTACGTGTAGTCAGACTAGCAAAAATGTCTCATAAAAAACAAGCCAAGATTAAGCGAAAAGTAACGAGAGAGAGAGAGAGATAGAGTTCTTGTGTGTATGTGTGAGTGGGAGAGAGAGCAAGCAATAGAGAAAGAGCAATTTCTCAATAGAGTGAGCTTTGGCTGTAGAAACAAAGAAAGGTTTGAATAACTTGTACTCAAAATCAAAATAGCTAACGGGTATATCAAAGGCTGCAACATAATTTCAATGCGTATTGTAAACAAATCTCAACTCTCCCCCAGGTAGGATACCGATGTCGCAGTTTACACGGCACTCTAACCTTATTACTAACGCCGAGTCATGTATGCGCAACATATTTATTTTGTTTAGAACGCAATGATTTTTAATTCTCATCATAACATAATTATCGCCTATGACAGTTATTGTTGGTCTTGTCTTATATTGTTGTTGTTGTTGTTGGTGTTTTTATTGTTTGCTGCAATAACAGGACTAATATGAATGCCACCAAAAATGTGACATGAAATGCAGACATTCGACGACCGTTTTTATATTTGCTTAAAACTACCGGTTTACGAACATCTAATTGAAACCCACGGCATATCGACAGAGATTTATAAATTAACACGCACAATCTTCAAACGGTGTTGTCTCACAGCTAAGCAATGCTAGTCATATTAGTATATATATATATAAATTATATATATATATATATATATATGTATATTTATGTGTGTAAAATAATCAAGCACACACACAAATAAAGGTCAGTGACAATCACGTTAACCAGAAGTGATCAGGGCCAATAAAATTGTACTGATTTATCACTCTGCGCATTCGGTGCAGAATAAGACTAGGCACCAAATTATTGTGCCTAATGCTTACAGTATTTCAAACATATTTTATGTTAAACATCTCGTCGGATGGGTACAACACGAAGCCTGACATCTTGCGGTCAATCAACATTAATTTTAATGTTAACATGAGAATTAATTGAACCCTAACTTTCCTCACTTTCAATATCAATTTTTGTTTATGTCTACGTGGTTTTATTTGCACTTACTCTGGAAAAATGCGTAAACTATAATAGTAAATCAATCTACTGTTGATCTTCAGCAATATGTATGAATTTTTTATGCAAAAGTCAACAAAAACTTTCGCAATTAAAATAGGTCACTCGTTGTTTCTTTCTTGCATTAAATGCCAAGGATTACCGCAAAATAAAAGAAAATATCCATATCCTTCCTATTCTGAGACCAGTACAGTTTTGCGTTCATGTTCATTCCAGGGAAAACTCTTTGAATAGTCTTGAAATTGATTTTTAATTCCTAAATCGAATACACCATATTTTGAAAAAACATGATTATGCGTCAAATATTCAACTACATTCATAGTAGCCAGCTATTGACACCAGAGTTAAGACTCAAAATTAAAAAAAAACTATCTAAAAGTGAATAATGTTAAGACAAAAACCTAGGAGAGCCGGATGAATTTCATGAATTACAAAATTCGTCATTTTTGATCAAATTTCCGTTGTTCAACATGTCGAATATTAACCAAAAATCCATATCGCCCACTACAATTATTGCAGAAGGTGATTAGTGTATGAAAAACCTTTTTCCAAATTTCATAAAAATGTTATCTTTAAAAATTTCCATTCTAAAAATTTCGCTCTATATGGAATCCAATATCAATTTTTCCAAAACATGCAAGTCATGGGTAACGATGCAAAATGATTTTTATTTACCATTGTAGAATTAAAGTTTGTCAAAACAAGAATACACATTAGGTGAATTTGATTGTTAGATTTGGCGTCTTATTATCAGTAATTGGAAACTATTTCCATTTTACATTTTCCAGCTGAAAAAATATTGTTAATGGAGAATTTATTCTCGGGACAAAATCTCACTTATTTAATAGTAAGCAAATCAAATTTCAGTTACGTTTGCGATTAGCGTTAATTATCAAATAGTCACTCACCGAACACGAGTTGTTTGTAAACTCTTTATTCTGGCAATTAAAGACAAAACTACAAGTTTCCTCCGTAACGTCTAATTAAGAGCATATCGATTACTTTAACAAAATATGAAATGTCGTTAATTATTTGAATTGCAACCGTTTCTTGATATAATAACGAAAATTAGGACATTTTTGAAAATTTCGATCATAACTTAATTACTGAAATGGATTAGGCGACTAAATTGAACAAGTTAAATTATGCATTAGACCAAATACAACTCGATAGATGGTGAATGTCTTCAAAGTAAACACCAATAGTGCTTTCCCTGTATCATTTCCAAACACGAAGAGGTTATTTGTTTTTTTTAACAGAATTAAATAAAAACGAAATTCTCCGACAAGTGCAGGATTGTTATTCTTATGATTACCTACAATAAAATTATTCAAATGCCATTGTTTCTACATTGTCAAGAAGACAACAAATGATTTATTTCTGTCATAAATCTTTTAGAAGGCATCCTTGTTAACAAACTATATTCGATTTTCTCTGAAAGTTCATCTATATTAACCATCCCGCACACCTTCAAGTGGTCTAAAAATTTACTCCAATCTGTGCACCAATGATGTTTGGCACACATTGAATGATCAATAATTTAAACAAGCTAATGGAATGGCTATGGACAGTCCAATATATGTCTACTAGCTGGTAATAATGTTCTATATGGTAACATCAAAATTCCAACTAGTTTTCTAAAACAATTGTAATACATATATTAAGAATTTTTATAATGCATTCATAAAAGTAACTAAGGTTTTCGAAGCGAATGGAACGCAGAAAGATTTTACAAACGTGGACTATCATAGTAAATTTAATTTTTATTGAACTAATTCCCAGTCTAACACATTACCTTTCACTGACGTATTGCTACAGAAACAGGAACCTGGTAGCCTAAAAATGAAATCTACGGCAAGAAGACATGGATTGGACAGTATATTTATTACCATAGCGTATTATCAATTTAAAAAAGAAAACTTTGCTACGCAATTATTCCTTCATAACGAAGGAAATCTTATCCAAAAGATTTGAATGTCATGACCTGGCAGGGCTCAAAGCATCTGTCTTAGAAACTGGATATCTCGGTATAAAATTTATATATTCGTCGTTGCTGAGACCTAATGCGTATGCATTGCCGAAGACCTTATATGAAGTTAACTCGGTTACTAATTTAATACTCATTCTTATAGAAGTTTGTAACGTCTAAATTCCTATATTCCTTGACGAAATATATAATAGTTATAGAGCGTAGTACGGACTCCTACTAATTAGTTGCCAGTAAGTTGGAGTGCATGCGTAAATGAGATTATACCTTTAGTTCTTGCTGCTTTTGGTTTATCCTTCTGGTCCTATTGGAATTATTTTGTTCGTAGATAACCAATGCCTATTACATAATTGCATAGTCATTTCGAAGAGTGTAAACATGCAGACATACACACAAACCATGCGACATATACTTACCTGGTATGGAAAAAACAAGTTACGCTTAAGAGCTCTAACAACATGTATATATGAGGCAGCTTTAACTAAAATTCCCACTACTCATATTGATTGTCAACTTAGAAGGTGATTGACATTGAAAAGAAGATTTACATATCCGGAGATCGAAAATTCTGGAGAAATCAGGAAGACAGCGGATGCAAACAAATCGGATCGCAACCCGATAATCAGGTAATAGCATATTTGTTGATTTTCCGATATTAAGAATATATAACCATTTCTTTTGGTATAATATATATTCGTTAAAAAGAATAGAAACGATTTATATTTCAGGGCTGCAAAATTTAGTTAAATAAATAAGAAATAAGTCTAGTTATAACGAGATAACTGCAATTTAATCCAATCGGTTTTGCCTTTAATGTCAAATCATGGAGCAGCTGTGTATAAGTGGAGTGCCATTTAAAAAACTGTGCAATTTAAAAATCTATTAAAATACATTTGCGCTCCTTTCTTTGTTATTTCATTTCGTCACTTAAACATTTTTCTGTGAACGTAAAAGTTGTGAAAGTTTAGATTTAGAGTGTATTTAATTTTAAAATCATTTTTATATGTACTATTATGATCATTTTATTGTTCATTTTGACTATATTTCCAATTTTATATCAATATATAATATACAGAAAATTGATAAAAATGGTCATCCTAACTTGCTTTATTATTTGTTTATATTTGAGCGAGGCTCGAAGGACTACGAAAAACAGGTGTATATGCTCATTATTATTTTAATTTTAAACAGAGTTTGTGTATACATGAACCTTGGTAGACTGCATAAAGTACATGCAATTTTGCCAAATTTCGTCGTGGAGTATTTTTAATATCATATTTTAAATATTCCGCTTATTGGCTAATAATTTGCTGACAGCATCGCAAATAATGTAATAAAATTACAAATTATCGATTTTTTGATAGTTGCGTTAAAACAGACAATTCTATTAAAACAAATGCTTCATTAACGATTGATATAAAATCATAAAAGTGTTGCAATCGAATTTATTGTTTTCGGTTTTATTTTGTTAATCGTACCTAAGAAATTAAAATAGTAATATAAAAAAGCAGAAGTTTAATATTTATATATATATATACATATATATATATATATATATATATATATATATTTGTCCTTAAGACAAAGATTTTCATTATTGTTCAGATTGCGATAATCTAATGAGCAAATTTAGGCCACGTGCACCATTGACACTTTAACTTGCATTTATTCGACGAGGTTTGACACAAATCAATAAATTTACGATAGGAAATACATATTTAATGAAAATTTGACTTTCGCTTGAAGGACAAAATAAAAAATAATTTACGTATATTCATCGCCGCAGATTCAGCTGTGCCTGAATTAAAATACAGCCTCAATCATATTTTGGAAATTTAAATTTTATGACGCTTAATAAATCAGCAATTCTTGTCAGCAAAACGTGGCTTTGCCCGAAGGTTTTTCATATATATGGCGTGGTCCTTTTAGATATTTTTCTGCATATAATTTAGTTGTTTAAAAGTACCAGTAATGTATACCATATAGAGTTGAGAATAATTATTTTTAGAGAAAATCATCTAGTTGGCGCTAATTATGGTTTTATGTCCGTCATTTGGTCGATTGTTTGTTGGAAAGATTTTGCACCAAACCCGGAGCTTATTCGTAGGCTGAACTGCCTAGTAATTGATCAGCAAACAAGTATATTTAAAACTCATTAAGGTGAATTTTTAATTTACAAACATATATAATGAGAGCGTATTTAGGAAACAGTACTTCCCAATAGGCTAGGATAACATTAATTTAATAAATGATATCGTCCCAAAAGCCGTTAAGTTTAAGTGAGATACGTTTCTACATCAAACTCTTAGGAAGCTTCTTTACATATAGTAACATCCAATATAATTGTTGACACATTTCGGTTATCTCCATGTGATGTTGCGTCTATTTTGCCATTACTGATTTACGAAAACTCTGATTACGAGTTTGCGATAAATTCCAAATCACTGTGAAATATAGCACGGACTATCCATTGAGGAAACCAATAAATATCCGCGTCACTAATATTTTTTGACAAGTTCACCTAGCCAATACATAAGATGTTATATGGGAAATCCATGGACTTGTTAATTCGAGCTAAAATGTGAGGAAAGAGGATTTCTGAATGGCCACTTAAATCGGTCTCATTTCTGAAAATGATTTTCTCCAGAATGAAATTTTTCACATGCAACCAATACCTTTTTGAAAATCTCCTTAACTAATCTATAAAGACGAAAATTTGATTAAAAAGTTTTAATATCAAAATGCTGCATAACTCTTATTTAATGCGGATAATCTTTGGGAAAGTCAAATATCATGTCAATTTTTGTTTGATCTAAATATCGTGATTTTTGCAAATTGTATATTTACAAAATTGACATATATCACCAAGAAAAAATTATACATTGACATTACAATTATTTTTTGTTGTTGATAGAATTGAACTTTTTTCAAAGCTAGTCCAGTTAATGTAATGCCTATGTAATAAATGATATTAATAAATGTCGACAATGTTCAATAATTTATGAAAACATTATTTGATCGTCCCTTGTACCAAGTAATTGAAAATGCGTCTATTGAGGCCAAAATTTAGGAAGTTATGAACTGAATAAGCACAGAATATTTGGTCTGTAAATTGAGACGCGGTCAATGAACAGTTGCTCCATGTGTGACTTTTCAGTTACTAAAGATAATGCGATTGTTTATTGGACAGTAGCTGATCAGCATAAGATGAAGTGTGATGCATTACGCCAGGAATTTTTGAAAATTCATTTGTTTTCGGTTTACGTATCAAAGTTTTCAATATAATCGCGCTTACTTTTCCATGATTCAAATTTTTCTACATTTGTGGCCGTTGACTCTCTCTCTCTCTCTCTCACTGCATTACTGACAGGCTTGACAAAATCGACAGACTTCAATTTAAAAGCGTATCGCTTTCGAACATTGTAGGTAAGAGAATTCGGAGAACTAAATCTCTACCTTCAGAAAAGTAATGCTTTGAATATATGCGTTCTAAAAACTGTCGTCTGACCTGATTTGAGAATATAGAATTCTGACCCATTATATCCTGTTTGTCACTGCGGTGGTTCCATGATGGTGTTTATAAAAGTACTGCTGAGAAATGGGAGGAATTCAGTTGCTCTGATCGGTGATCGTGCGCCTAGAACTCTATGGTAAATCTAGAGGAATCACAATTACTATGCAGTCACAAAGTCTTATCCCAGTATATCAAACCAGTCGTGCAGCACAACAAAACGACTGTCAGTCACACGTATGAAAATTTTCATTTGGAAATTCGGCTCGTTGATGAAATAGAATTTAGTGGGGTTTTGCGTTGAAAACCACGGAATTCGAAAAAGTGACCGGTGCATCGATCAAAATATCCAACAACAAATGCCACGAAATATTTTAAGGAATTGTGTCATAACCATTTCAATTGAAACGAAGCTGGTTATTAACAATGTACTTGCTAACTTCTTTTGCTTACTATCTCATATCAATCAAGGCCAGAGTGTATGGATTTACTGGAGGAACAGGTGTTCAGAAATTGTTGTAATTATCAATTTCGGTAAACTTCAGCAAAAATAGATATCCATCAGGTTGGTATCATGTACGACTCAAAAACCATAGTGTTAGTACCATGTACCTTTTCGGTAAAATAATGTTGGTATCGGTTACTAATACAATAGCCATAGTATTAGTATCCTTTACAGACTCGGTATATATATTCTATAATGTGAGCTAGCGTTGAAGTCGCATTGTCGAGACTTATATGATGTCAGCTTCACTACTGCAGGTTTACACATTCGTTTAGGAGATTGTATCGTCCTATTTTCCCGTATTCCTCACCCAAATATATACTTGATAAGGCGCATAATACCGGCACCCAATGATGTGTCACCAGTTGACACGAAACTCATATGTACATTTGATGATACCTTTTGCCAATGTTGAATTCTTTTTATCCTTTTGTTCCTATTTGAATTAATTTACTACTGGGTTAGCAATACTTAATTCATAAATGCATAATGTTGATAATATTTCACTGAATACGATAAAAAAGTATGAAAAAATTTGCAACAATAATAGCTACCAGTTTTAATTAAAATAAGTATTATACAAGCCTCATATTTTTTGTTAAAATGACCTATCAAAAAGATAGTGTAGATAACTATATATACCAAACAAAGTTTCTCTATTTATCAAACGATATTAGTGAAAAACGACTAATAATGAAACTTATATTTCATTTAAAGAGTTACTTTCTTTGTTCTACGCAAAAATCACTGCCTTTTTATATAAAGCTAGTATAACAATAGTTTGAGCAATAATTAGCTTAGAATATAGTAAAAAAACTGAGGGTAATCCAACAATGATTTAACGAGCCAATTGTTTCGTAACAAAACATTTAATTACGTTTGAATAAATTCTAATATTTAAAACAAAATCCATATTAAATATCAGGAGTTTTAATATAAATTGACGATATATATATATATATATATATATATATATATATATATATATATATATATATATATATATAGTACATTGCCTTCGAATATTACACAATATATTTCTAATTAGGAAGAAATAACGCATTAATAACAAAGTGGATAATGGCCATTTATTTCGAGAATACTAAACTTCGCTCTACAATCTTTCATTTATATGCATTCTGGGTTTTCATTTGATTATGTGGGTTGCAACAAATCTGATCCGGTTTTACTTCCATTTCTTGTTTTGGCTGACAAATAAATTTTTATGCGTTTGTGTTTGTGCGTGTGCCTGTTTGCATGCAAAGGTCATTCTCGCTGTACTGCAAAGTGATGTCCGAGATCTGGTCATTCTGGTATTGAAGGCTTGAGAGTTAACCAACTATTCGTATTGTTGGCTGTTACGTGTACGAATGTTATTTTTCCGAGTGTAGTCTTTCGTTTCACCTTGTTGCGCAAATTTTTTTCTACACTTAGTAACAGCACAGGTGCGAATTGCAGTGTTAAACGCTCATATTGTTTCAAAACTTCTGTCACTGTATGTGGAGTTGTTTTTTTCTCTCTTCAGTTTCTTTCCAATCCGATCGAGTGTTTTTTGTGTCTGGTCGAGGGTGTGTTCGTGGCCAGTCGATTAGAATATCATTTTGATGAAACTTTTGAATATTTAGGCCAGATGTTTGTTGTTTTGTATAAAGGGCTTCATAAATATATAATAATTTTTCTGATGTTGCTTTACGTGGAATTGAGAAATCGGTCAAATTGACTGTGTGCCCCGTTTCCAATATATGATCGGAAATAGCTGATTTTCCTGACGGTGCCAATCCTTTTTTAATCAATTTCTGCGGTAAAAGTTTCTATATTCTGTTTGTCTATTGCTTCATAGTACGTTTGATATATGTGCTACCGCACATACATGAGAATTTGTAGACTATGAATGATTTGGAGAGAATTGGCAATTGACCTTTGGCATCCAACCTCATGATTCTCTGTGTGTTAAACGTGATATCAACTTGAACACTGGGAAAATTCTCCTTAGATATTCTATTCAGCCGCCGTGCAATTATTGAGGTTAGTACGTCGCCTCTAAATGGAAAGTTTAGGAAAACTTGCTTGACGGTATCCTCTCTAGTGCGAATCTGCCGTGGTCTGAAGTTGAAATCAATGAACCACTCCGGGGTAGTTGTTTATTTGCAAAATTTTCCTCAGAGAGCCCAGTTCTTCCTCGATCTTGTTTTCAGAACAGATCTTCCTGATTCTGTTTGCTAGGTTGTCATCTAAGTTTCTTTTGTGGGATTTTGGCACACTGCTGTTGTAATGAATTCATTGCCTCGTGAAAGTAGATTTTCTATGTGTGGACACTGTCAAATCCCTATTTTCTTCTCGAGTGAGTTTAAAGTCAAAAAAGGGAAAACTATTGACTTTTTCAACCTCGAGAGTGGATTTTGTTGTCTGGATCGACTCCATTTGCTTGTTTGAGGATTTAGGATGGGTCTTCCGGTTCTCGGATGAACAACAATATATCATCCACATACCTTTCGTAGAGTGCGCACTGGTCAAGGCTCCTTTTTCAAGATGATACATGTATACATCTGCCAGGAGTTGTGCAATGCAGCTTCCTATAGCTGCACCATTGATCTGACGGTAGTATATCCATTCAAATGTAAATTGCACGTTTTTTTACATGCTACTATGAGGTCTTTGATATCACTGGTGTCTATTGTGAAATCGTAAAACTCTATTTCATTCAGGCCACACAAGATCGCCGTTGTCTTATCCATTGAAATGTTCATAATTAAGAACGAGATGTCAAGCGAGACCATTTTATTCTGTAGAATGTTCTTCCTCTTCAGTTCATCTGCTATCTCGAAGGTGTCCTTGATAGTGTTTTCGTTTATGATATTTCGTTCTGGTTGAAGTATTTTGCAGAGAAACTTGGTTTAAAATGACATGATGGGCTGCATCCAAGGAGCTCCTGAGGTTGCCAAGGCTTTATGGGTTTTTGTTTTGCAGTACAACCTTGCTGTGTTTGTTCCGACGGGTTTTGCCTTTCGTGTGCATATATATATATATATATATATATATATATATATATATATAGTTGATTGTATATGTTTCATATTATGATTATGTTTAATGAAGTAAAACATTTCAACATGAACTCAAATGAAATTTGAATACATCACATGAGGGTAAACAATAAGAACATTTTTCGAATACTCTATTTTTATGCAGTAATGTAATTTTTCTTAATAAAAAATGTAAAAAATCCTTTAATAGACGCACTAAATAACGGAAAAAATGAGGGCATGTAATTCAAATTCCATGCCGAAATTTATTTGACAGCGTACAAGTTAATAATCTACATGATATTAGTATTCTCACTATTGAAATTAAATCATAGCCGAATATTTATGCTTGAAAATTAATGTTCAAGGAGAAAAAAAATTAGAGAGCAAACGACGTTTAGCAGGAACCACGCCTTAATTATCCATTATCGTTCCCTTTTTATATAGTTGACGAAAATGAAGTAAGAGCTTCCTTAAGCTATTATTAATAAACATTTTTTTATTTTAAATCAAGGATGACAGCTTGCGATTCGCACCAATTTAATTATGCATAAACATTGTATATGGTAGCAAAGTAATTTAAGTTCAAAGAACGGCCTGATCCGTAAATATAGGGTCACAGACGCCGAAGCAAATGTGCCGTGATTCGAGCCCCGTCCGTGGAAAATTTCTAAGCACTACATGAAATGTAGCCGCGGAGGACAAAAACAGTCTACGGGATGAACTGCTTTTACTAATTTAAACGCCAAGTTTATACTGACAAATATATATATATATATATATATATATATATATATATATATATATGTATAATGGAATTAGTATTTTACACCAACCTAACAACTTTGATTTAAATAATTAATCATGTAATTTAGCTAATAACTGGGACTATTAGCTCTCTAAAATTGAAATTTGTTTGCAAGTGAAACATTTTTTAAAGGCCAGACTAGATGAATACAAGAAGTTTGTGTGTCATATCTTTGTAATTCCATCCTATTAGGCAAGCACGATTTTACGCTTTGCAAGAACATGTTTTATTTTCTCTAGTTAACAGATACTTCGAAATTTGAACTTCTAGTTCTGAATGCTTTATATGTTTGTTCTTGGTCATGTCAAATTTTCCTAGCCAACATTGCTCTTTGCATAACTCACACAGCAGCAGTGATCCAATTAGGCTGTGAAGACTTCGTACACCTTTAAACTCATTAAGTGCTGATGGTGTTTTGCTTTACTGTTGTGTGTTTTTCGATTATACAGCTGTTTGCAGTTGTGATGCTAAAGCAAATTTTATTTTCCATTTGACTAATCATGTCTTTTTTATTTTACCGTAAAATAAATGAATGCATTTACCTATGCACTGCATGTATGTTAAAGCCCTATTGCTCTCGTACCTATATCAGATCAGATGCCTAATTATCAGGATGACAGATTAGATTTGTAGAATTTATCCAATCAATACATAAATGAAGCGCTTCGCTTCAATTTAGTTATGGGTCAAAAAATAATTGCGCATTTTAACGTCTAAAAACACGAATTCATTAAGCTTGGGGTTTAACATCTGTCATTTAGAATATAAGTTATCCAGAATTAATAGTTTGAAGTATTTTTTCCTTTGTTTTTTTGCTATTCATTATTACTATTTATGCTGAATAATATTTACCATTTAGTTAAATTTCGATTGAAATGGATTTCAATGTACGTTTCTACTTAATAACTTTATAGTAGAAAACAAGTATCTAGAAAAATCGATTTTGTATGCCATGTCGATGTCATTAATGTCAAACGTTTCCTTTTCGCATTGCTAAATAGAAATATTAAAGTTATAGTTGCTAATCTATTTGTGAATATAATAAAATAACCTGTCTTAAATTAAGATCCAGAATTCTAGATTCCAGTAACCTAGGCGGGATTAGACATTTATTTATAGCCTAATTTTACATAAATTACTTCGGAGATCCTATGATTTATATTGCAACCTCCGTTTCCTTATTGAAGTAGCGGATTTTAACGACTGAGATGTTTCTCTGAATGAAATCATAACATTGATTGTATATATATATATATATATATATATATATATATATATATATGTGTGTGTGTGTGTGTGTGTGTTTGTGTGTGATGTAAATTTAGTCGTATTATAATTTGTGCATGTGCCTGCGATTTTATTAATTATGACCAGGAAAAAAATTCCAAAAACGGAAAATCAATATTTTAAGCAATATTTGTAAATGAAAATTAATATACATAACCAATCATAATCAAATCTGTAAAGATTAAAATATATTTACATATTACTGAACAAACTTATCTTGCATTTTGAAAGGACTGGTTTATACTCCACATTTCTCATAAGCACTGCTTCGATTTGTTCTAATACTAATTCTACTACTAAAATTAATTGAACTAATAGTAAAAATATTACATCGTTTAGTTGACCATATAACTGCTTATAAAGTTAATTTTTGCGTGGAAATAGGTTCCTGATACTAAAGTAATATCGCCTCTATGCGTACACGAAATACTCTATATCAAATATATGTAGCACGGTGATGTTTAAACATTTTATTCTTGTATGTACAGTTTATTGAGTTTAGTTTTGTAAGATTATAAAAACTGCTAATTTTCATGCATTAGGCCATTACTAAAGGCCAATCTTTTTTGTCTGTTTAAGCTATTGCTAACATAATTGTCGATTGATTATTATCGTAAGATGTGAGCAACACTCAAAGGCTGTTTTGTTTACAAACAAATATATACTTAAATGGATGAGTTTAATATATGATGGATGGTGTTATCATGTGAAATGGAGTTTTAAATGAATTCACCGAAGAGGCGAAAGGCTGGCCTAGTGAGCGGCGACAAATTTAAGCCTATCATAAATGAGTAATAATTTGGTACTTCGTGGCAACATTAATCAGTAGCATTAGCTTGGCATATAGGTTAAATTCAAAGAAGTATAAGAAACTTAGAATCCTGTAGTATCAAATTTTTGTACTAGAAAATAATGTAATAACCGGTGAATTTAACTAATAATAGCGAAACAATGTGAAATAACATGAAACAGCAAACCATTTAACGAAGAGCGTAAATTATTTAAAACTAATTATGTATGAATAAAATGCTTTCGAATTTATATTCTTATTAAGCACAAAAAACTAATTAAAGTTGTTTACACCATTCTCCGCCTCACTTGTCGCTTCAAACTAATGTAACTTTCGTTTTTATTAATATTTAGGAACAGATATGTCTTTAACACAATGCGGTTGGATAAATTTAACCTTTTAGAAACTAAGTCGCATGAACAAAAGTTAACACGTACTGTTGAACAGAAGACTATTTGCAATAACGAAAATGAAAGTGAAATCACTTCGTCTGTTAAAGCAATAAGACTTATTTGATTTGCCCGTTTTATTAGATTTAATTTTGTCAAAACAATTTCGAATTATCGTGCATCAAATGAAAAAGAATTAAACACGACCTTTTTTTCATAGGTTATTACACACACACATATATACATACATATACACTACACACACACACACACACATATAAATATATATATATATATATATATATATATATATATATATATATATATATATATATATATATAGTCCATTGCATTCGAAAATCATACAGTATATTTTTTATTAGGAAAAGAAAAAAAATGTAACAACAAAGTGGAGAATGGCGATTTCATTTCAAGAATATTTATCTGCACTTCGCACTCCTTCATTTATTTACATCTTAGGTTTTCCTTTGATTATGTGATTGGCAACGGAAAATCAAACTTGATGTCACCAACTTAATTAAAGACAAACCAAGTATGTAAACCAATGAAACATTGTAAATCTCGGATCACTAGTCTCGAAATAAAATGGGCCATTATCCACTTTGTTACTAAATGTATTTTCTGTTCCTAATATACATAAATATATATATTCTTTTGAAATGCGGCTTTAATAAAATTCAATTTACCCTTCCTGTGCAAAACAAAAACAAAAATCAGATACAAGACGCATTTCTTTCGCATAATCGCCTCAAATATCTACTAATGAACATATTTTTATATATAAATTGGAAAGCAAAACAAGATAGAAATATGTGAACATAGAGAGTGTGAAAAACGGAAACCAACGAAAACCAATATATATATATATATATATATATATTTATATATATATATATATATATATATATATATATATATATATATATATATAAATCAAACTGACCA
Organism: Eudiplozoon nipponicum; assembly: GCA_029291075.1. Taxonomy (NCBI): domain Eukaryota; kingdom Metazoa; phylum Platyhelminthes; class Monogenea; order Mazocraeidea; family Diplozoidae; genus Eudiplozoon; species Eudiplozoon nipponicum. The sequence continues at coordinate 44,031 of JAQBSW010001864.1, read as the reverse complement.
TAAAAAGAGCCAATGCAAATCTTTGCCTCTTCGAGGTTCAGGCTACATCACCCTCCGCTATATTCAGTTAAAAATGAAGAACTTAATAAGGTAGAAGTTGCGTTTCATCAAGTCGATAGGTTTCGTCTTTATTGGCCACTCATAATAAACCTACCAGTAGTACCGTCACTGGAGTTTATACGAAGGTACACGGGATTTAGTCTTGCAACTAATCCACTGCTGCACCCACGTCGCACAATACGGGCAAATGTCAATTATATATCGATTTGTTTTTTGGTCGTTGCTTACTAAATTTGGATCATATTTCGCATCACTTTCGACATAATAATTCAACTGGCCACTAAAGATCGGTCATTATAGATTAGACAACACGCAACCTGAATAGTTTATATTGTGTTAAAATGTTTTGGCAGTATTTTTATTATAAATGTGTTGTTAATATAAGACAAACATTGAATAAGCTGATAACGCAATTCATCAAGTAAACCGACAGCGTTTCTATTCGGCACTCATCAAGTACTTGTCAGATGGGCTGCACAAGACCGATAGAATGACCAAAAAACTAATTGGTATATAAATAATCGAATATTGGTTGCACGGGTGGTGATAAAAACTACTTTTAATCAAAGTTGCGAACTTGATATAAACACCTGACTCATTACGTATATACATTTGTCAGTATAAAATAAGTGTTGTACCGTAAAATTTCGGACAGGGCTCGTACATGGGCACGTCCGTTTCGGAATCTGTTTGCGGCAAATACTGGACTGTACGTGATGGCTTCCTAATACCGACGAATTAGGTCTACTAGATGATCTGCTTTTTAGACACTATACAATATTTGGTTTACACTGACAAATATATGTACATAATGGGTTTGGTATTTATATCAAGATTGTAGAGTATAATTTAAATACTCGGAAGTAATCGTGCTCTCTTTCGAGCCTCGTTGCGGCTGTCTCGCACGAACTAGATGGTGATTAAAAAAAAGGTGAAGCCGGTCAACTTGATGAATAACTTTTTATACCGTTTGCAATTTTAGTTTCTATTAGCTTATTATTTATAATATTATTCTGCAATGCAAATTTAATACAATATCACAAAGTAGCACTGTAACTGATAAACAATGAGAGATCAGGAGGGGCTAGTTGGAACTTTAGCTTGTCAGCCAATCCAAATAAGCTTCAATTTAAATCAAGTCTGACCGTGATACATCATTTGGTATATATGAAATTTAGCGTAGAGTATGTGGCGGGTATGACGCAATGGATAAGTGTTACACTCCAAAACAAATAGTACCCAGTTCCAGTACTAGTAGCGTAAAATCTGGCGGGTACTTTAAGTATATTTAATCATGACAAAACTATTCTATTTGATGAATTGCCTTTTCCATCTTGGACAAAGTTTATTTCATAATTATAATACACATAAAATAAAAAGAATCAAGCCATCAAATCTTATTTTATTAACACTTGCACAAATGACACTGCATCGGTTCAATTATGAAAAATCTGGAGTTTCTAGTTAAAAATTGAAGCCTAATGAATTGCAAAATAGGCTTCGCCCAGAGGATTAGCTGACAAATTACGCTTTGTGTAAGGCATTGGTGTAGCAGTGGATCAGTGTAGTTCTTTGAATAGAAAAGTGTCCCTGTAACAAGCCCGGGTCATGGCCAATTTTGAAAAATATTTATTTAAATGAAAAATCCTCGGCTATTGATGTATTTTCTTAAATAACGTAAATTCACAGCAATCATTTTTTATACCATAAACAATACACATTTCGTAATGTATATATATATATATATATATATATATATATATATATATATATATATATATATATATATATATATATATATCACTTTGCAATACAGCGATAAAGGCCTTTACATGCAAACTGGCACACACATATACACAAAAGAATTCACACCTATCAATCAATCACAACAAGAAATGTAAGTAAAACCGAGTCAGATTTGTTGCCACCCGCAAAATCGAATGCAAACCCAGAATGTATATAAATGAAAGATTGTAATGCGAAGTTTAGTAATCTCTAAATAAATGGCCATTATCCGTTTTGTTATTAATGTGTTTTTCTTCCAAATTAGAAATATACTGCGTAATGTTCGAAGGCACTGGACATAATAAAGAATATATATGTCTGTATATATATATATATATATATATATATATATATATATATATATATATATGTGTGTGTGTGTGTGTGTGTGTATCGTCAATATATATTAATACTACTGATATTTAATATGAATTTTGTTTTAAATATTGGAATTCATTCAAACTTAATTAAATGTTTTGTTACGAAACAATCGGATCGTTAAATCATCGTTGGATTACGCTCAGTTTTTCTACTATATTCTAAGCTAATTATTGCTCAAACTATTGTTATACAAGCTTTATATAAAAATGCAGTGATTAGTGCGTAGAACAAAGAAAGTAACTCTTAAGGAAATATGCGGTGCGTTAGAGAATCTAAATTTATTGCATTAGTTGTTTGATAAGAAGAGAAATTTCGTTTGCTTTATATAGTTAACTCCACTGCCTTTTTGATAGGCCATTTTAACAAAAAAATGATGCTTGTATAATAATTATTTTAATGAAATCTGAGGTAGCCATTTATTGTGGCAAATTTTTTCATACTTATCATATTCAGTGAAATAAAATCAACAGTATGCATTTATGAATAAAGTATTGCGTACCTAGTTGCAAACTAATTCAAATAGGAACAAAAGGATAAAACGAATTCAGCGTTGGCGAAAGGTATAATCAAATGTACATATGAGTTTCGTGTCAACTGGTGACACATCATTAGGTGCCGGTATTATGCGCTTTACCCACTATATATTTGGGTGAGGAATACGGGAAAATAGGACGATACAATCTCCCAAACGAATGTGTAAACCTGCAGTAGTGAAGCTGACATCATAAAGTCTCGACAATGCGACTTCAACGCTAACGCACTCTATATAATATATATATACCGAGTCTGTAAAGGATACCGACACTATGGCTATTGTGTCAATAACCGATACCAACATTATAATACCGAAAGATACATGGAACTAACACTAGGTTTGCCGAGTCGGTACATGTTACCAACATGAGTGATATCAATGTATGCTATAGTTATCCGAAATTGAGAATTACAACTATTCCTGAACACCTGTTACTCCAGTAAATCCATTCACTCTGGCCTTGAACGTTATGAGATATCACGTTTCGCGGTGATAGCGGCATTATTTGATTAAACATAAAACATTTAAATATGGCTTGTTGTGGAGAAGTTATATATATGCAATTGTGTATTAATTTGTGCGTGCCTAGATAATAGACATGAACGATATACCTGTCAGCATTAATTAAAGGTATAATCTGAACTCAATCACTGCTTGAATACACATTCACCTGATTTTCGGATTGCGTACCGAAAAGTTTGAATCCACTGTCCTCATGATTTTTCCAGATATTTCGACTTCCGGGTACGGAAGTCTTTTTCAATGGCAAACACATCACCCACTAAGTTGACAATCAGTATGTCAAGTGGAAATATTTGTTTAAACTACCTTATTTATACTTTTTGTTAGATATCTTAAACATAAAGTTTATTTAAAAAATGCTAGGAAATTGTATGTTAAATTGGTTTGTGTATATGTCTGCATGTATACACTCTTCGCAATGAGATTACAGTGATTTAATGACAATTACTGACAGCTCACTAGATAAGCGTACGTCATGCCTGTGTGCATGTGTTCTCGTTTGTTTGGTTAAATTATCTATTTCCTGTCGCGCAACATGTTTCTTTTGAATACACATTCGTCGAAGCGTTTACACCGTCCAATTTTCAAAAAACGCTTGACGAAAACAAAGTGCGTATAGAGCGTAGTACCGGCTCCTACTGATAAGTCGCCAGTAAGCACCACTTTTGTTGACTTTAGTTTACCCTTCTGGTCCAAATTGAACTAATTTGGTACTAAGTAGGCAATACCTAATACGCAATTGCATATATATTAGTTTTCCGAAACAAGCTTTATATAGCCATTATAAACTACAGTATTTCATCTTAGGTATGATAACTAGCTGAAAATTAATGTTTCGTCTTTTCTCCTCGCACGCCCTTTCTAGTAAGCTTGTCTGTTATGCTGCAACAAAAATTTCTCCTACATCTTTTTGTTAATGAGGCACGTGCTGACACATGTATCATTCCTCTATTTTAATTAACATTAGAAACTTTAATCGTATTTGCTAAGTTTGTTGCAAAACCCAGTATCTCAATCCACATAACTGTCACTAAAATTATCACTTTTTCCACTTTCTCGATCTCATTCTGTCCTTATCCCAGTGGTATAGAGAATAAATGGCATGATTCTACATTAAACGATCGTTATTTATATCAATTTTTTTAGGTAATTTCGTTCATCACTGAGCAGCTGCAAAGTAAAACATTCGAATTCTCAAGAAATCAAATTTATTTCCCCTCTTGTGCAATTTTCACTGATATGAATTCGCTTCTCAAGTCCTACCACAAAGTATAGCTCTTAAAAGCGAAGACAGGTGTAATGTAAAAAAAGAAAGTAAGCGGTAGCTTAAGGAAAATGAAATTATTTCAAAGTTCTCCATTTTAAAGCCTTCTTATCAGCGTTTATCTATTTTACACCGTGGTGTAAGCATGGAGTCCCCTGTGGAATATTTTTTCGAACATAATAAAAATTAAAATGACATTTCGAATAAAGAAAATTATTTTAAATCTTGTCAATTAAATTGGGACCAGTAAATATTTAATCGTGAATAATGTCTAGTTCACTCATTCTTATTTAATATATAACTTTTTACTTTAATAACACTGCTCAACGTAGCGTGGTGTCTGCTCTACAATGATAGATTATGGATTATTTTTTTGGAAATTTAGGTCCAAAATATATAGGCTTCACCAAAATGAAATAGCTAGCCAAAAAAAATTGTTAGTAAATAACTGAAAATTTTGTGTAGTATGAGGTTAGAACATCAGACACCGAAGCAATCGTGTCCAGGTTCGAGCCCATTCCGCGGCAGATTCTAGACAGTACTTCAAGTGATCTCAGTAAGGACGCGACCGGTCTACTGAATGAACTGCCTTTTCCACACCATATAATACTTAGTTTAGACTGTCAAATGTTTGGTAATAATGGGTCAGGTGTTTATATCAATTTCGCAACAATGATTAAAAAGTAATTTTTGCTTATATTTTTTTATTTTAAATGCGACATAAATACTGTACTGAAGAAATATAGTTACTTTAATCGGAGCCTATTCAACACAGTTAATTTAACGTTAAACTAAGTGAAAACGATTCTGCAGTAGCTGAAAAAAATGTTTATGAAAATACCACTACAAATTAGACAGATTGGGGGGCATTTTTCAGAGTATGAAAGGAAAACTGTTGACACATATTGGAAGCTATTTTTTGTAGCATCTTTAATTCATATCAGAGGAAACATATCATGCATATACATGAGTTGAATATTATGGTTACAATTGTTTGTGAGCACGTGTGCGCGTATGCAATAGGAAATACCAAATATTGATTTCGAGATGTGATCTGACTGAAATTGGTCCTTTAACTGTGCTTTATATAGCTTCTACATAATGAATTGATTATCTAGTACACAGTTAATTCCTCAATTCATATTATTAAAAAAATTATTTAGCTTTCCGTCTAAAACACAAAGAAAAGACGAATTGTAGAGGATGTTGAATCCTCCGCCTTTTATAAAATGACCTTGAATGATAAATTTAAACCACCATAGCTGATTGTAACAACTTTATTTAAAAAGAATTTTTTCTTTTTATTTTCCAGAACATTCTTTGTTTAAAGACTTGATTTTTATAATTGTGCGCTATTTTCAGTTTTTGAGTATCGTGCTTCCGAGCTGGTTGTAGATTTTCGTTTGCTGCATTTTTTAACATTTCTCTCCATAATAAACGATTACAACATTGCACAATAAACATCTTTCGACACTTGCCTTGTGTTCTGATATAATAAAACACTGAGGAGGAGTCTTGGAACAGGTAATTTATTTATTATTGTGGGTCACGTACACATCAAAGCAGATTATTGCTGAAGATATAGCTTTCCAACTTTCACCTTCCAAACGGATAAAATAATTGTCAATTTGAGTACCATAATTCTTGATCATGAATGCCGATATTAAATTAGAAGATGTATTTCATTTAGGGCAGGACCTAATGGATTTAAATCTTATTGACACAGATAACAATGTAGGCAAAACAGACTCTACTGTGAATGTTAGGACTTCTAGCGAACTGGCATCTATGGGGCTTACAATACCAATAGGTTTGGGGCCTCAACAAAATTTGGCGACCACGCCAGTCCAAGTATATTTAGTCTACCACAGTATAAGTCAGAGAAACATGCAAGTTGGGTAGGAGATGCCCAAATGATATTTGAGGCTTATTGTATTGTGAACCCTATGGAGAAATTTGTTGCAGCATGGATGGCATTGCCTGAGAATTTCCGAAATGCTTTGGAAAATTTCAGAGACAGAACTGTGAAAGAAAAGCCGTACAACGCATTTGAGTTATTAATGGCAGAAATTCAACAGAGATATCAGCCTGGAAGAACAGCGCAAATGTGCGAATTATTACGCTTAGAAAAAATGGGACGTCAGTTACCGTCCGAATTTTATGAACGCCTTTGCACGAAAGCTTCCAGGTTGAATATATCTAGTGATGTAGTCAACTCCATTTTTACAGCTGAGTTACCAGTTAGGCTCAGAACAACAATGGAAGTGTTTGACACAATGAACATAGATTGGCCGACAAAACTCAGAGGGTTAGACGGCGTGTATAAACAGCAAGAACCACAAGTACATGCTGTAATGGCAGATTCTGTAACGATGCAGCCAGTCAGGGCAGATACCGAAAACCACCTGACCACACAAGAAAGTTTGCGTTTCTTATGTAGGGAAGTTGCTAGCTTGCGTAGTTGATGTCGCACAAACTTCAGAGTCAGGTCCAGGATATTAGACGCCGAAGGAGTCACTCGCGTCAACGCTTCGAAGGGCCACGCGGATGGGGTAAGGCACAGGGCGAATATGGACGCAGTGCGAAGTGCCAAGATGAAAATTATAATTACCCGCGATTAGGTGGACCCAAATGGAAAGGAAGCACAAAACCGGTTGAGAGAAATCCGTCACCGGGAAAAGGGAAAAACCCCCACTAGTAGGAGCCGTAGGGGGGGTTCCATTGCAAAGGCTCCCAGATATGCCTTTAAAAGGCATACTCAAAGCAAAAGAGGCGACTAGTATAAATAGCACCCAGATAAAAGGCAAAAGAGTCCGATTCTCACTAAGCGGGGATCTTGAAAACATTGCCGGAGTGTCCAGCAACAAGTTCATTATTAAGGATGAATTATCTGAAATAGAATTTCTCATAGACACGGGTGCGGAGGTAAGCATAGTTAGGTCAGACGTGGTGGAAGCAGATTGCCCCACATTTGATTACGAAACTATGGGCCGCGAATGGTAGTCCAATTGAAGTAAAAGGGATGAAAGAAATGTCGGTAACATTAGGCCAGAAATCTTCTTTCCTATGGAATTTTCTAGTAGCCGATGTCAAGGACCATATCATTGGCATGGATTTCTTGACACATTTCAAGCTGGCATTAGACCCCAAGGCTAGGACTATCACAGAAGGCGTAGGGACATCAATAAATAATGAGTCTAACGTGTCGGCAGTTAGAACAGTCCTCTTACCTCGTCCAACAGTCGCACATGACTTTACTGATATAATCGAGAAGCACCTAGCAGTGTTTCAACCTTTTAGTGCCAAAAGAATAGGTTTGAAAATAGGAGTAGAACACCAGATAGAATTGGTAGCTCCGTTACCTTGTTCACCAAAGGCTCAACCATTGGCACAACACAAGCAACAAGTAGCTGTGTCAGAATTTTATCAATTGCGCGAAGAGGGGATTTGTAGAAGGTCAAATTCCAATTTTGCTTCCCCAATAGTGGTAGTTCCCAAACCTGAACCGGGTCAATGGAGGGTTTGTGGGAATTATCGTCTATTAAATCAGTGACAAAGGGTGATTCTTATCCTCTCCCTAACCAGAGTACTTTGCTCCGAGATATAATGAGATATGAGGTTTATTCAACTTTAGATCTCCAGAAAGCGTACTATCAGGTACCAATGGAAGAAAGTTCGATACCACACACCGCAGTCAGATTTCCAGGAGGGGGATCGCATGAATTTCTTCGAATGCCTTTTGGTTTGAAAACGCCAGTCAGACATTCCAGCGTTTGGCTGAAGAAATCCTTCAGAATTGTCCATTTGCGAGAGTATATATTGATGACATAATACTTTTTAGTAGTTCACGAGACGAACATCGTACGCATTTGGAAACGGTTTTGACCAGGCTGGAACAATATGGATTGGTGGTCAAACCTAATAAGAGTAATATTGGTTGCTCTTCAGTTAAATACCTTGGTCATATACTTTCCAAAGACGGAATTAAGCCTTTGGAAGATAAGGTCCAAGCCATTAAGGACGTAACTGAACCCAGAACAGTACGCCAGTTGCGAAGGTTCTTGGGCATGATCAGCTATTATCGTTGATTCATTCCAGGTCTAGCCGGAATTCTTGGATCGTTAACAAGCCATCTCACTCTTGAAAAGAGCACGATCAGGAAGTCTTGGCCTATCATCTTGAGTCAAGAAGACCGAGAAAATTTCCAAAAGGCCAAGGATATGTTAAGTGACGTAACCACATTAGCACCTGTAGATTGGGAAAACCTTTCGAATTAATCACTGATGCCTCAGATGTTGCATTAGGAGCAGTGCTACAGCAAAGAGATCGGGACGTAGTAAAACCGATTGGGTTTTATAGCCGCAAGCTTACTGATCGAGAAAAACGGTATGATACGTTTGGCAAAGAGCTTCTAGCCGTGTATGCCGCAGTGTTACACTTCGAGCATTACTTAGATGGTCACAAGTTTAAGTTATTGACCGATCATAAGCCATTGATCAGCATACTTGGTAAGACAGCTAGGCTTAATTACTCTCGTAGAGTAAATTCCCAAATAACACGGTTAGCAGAGTTTGATTTCACTGTATTTCATATTGCTGGTAAAGAGAATGTGGTTGCAGATGCACTAAGCCGACCGAATGAAGCTGATGTCGATACGATATTTCAAGGTCCTTTGAAAAGTTTAGAAGAATCAATGCACGATTTCGTTAGTCAAATCGAGGAAGCGCAAGGACTGGATCCCTTTACATTGGTATTGTCCAAAAGACCAGGATATGTGCGTAAGCTCATAAATGGCAAGTGGTTGTTATGCGAAACATCTAGAAGTCAACCACGACCATATGTGCCATTGGAGTTACGGGCCAAGATTATCCAAGTATTGCATAACATGGGTCATCCATCCATTAAAGCCACCATACGATTAATCAACGACAGATACGTATGGCCACATATGTCTAAAGATATACGGGTATGGGTAAGAGCCTGTACCAAGTGTCAAACGTGTAAGGTGTGAAGACATACCAGGACCGATATAAAGAACACTGGAATACCAAATGGACGGTTCAGACACGTACACATAGACATTGTTGAGATGCCTGAAGTAAACGGAAACAAATATTTGCTGACTATGGTAGATAGATTTAGTCGTCAATTTGAAGTGGCGATTTTAAAAGACATGACAGCACAAGAAGTTTTGTTCGCGTTTCTACATAATTGGATATCGCGTTATGGTGTTCCGGAAAAGGTCACTAGTGATCGCGGTAGTCAATTTATGTCAGAGCTTTTCGTAAGATCTCTCAACGTCATGGGAATCATTATAATTCATACTAGCGCGTATAACCCACGAGCAAATGGGATGGTAGAAAGGTTACATCGTGAACTGAAAGCTGCATTAAGGTGTACTAGTGGAACAAGCTGGATACACGATCTTCCTATAGTACTACTCGCCATGCGCAACAGATATAGGGCACAATTAGGAACTTCCATTGCAGAATTAGTTTATGGAGAACCATTAAGGTTGCCTGGAGATCTTCTAATTGAAACTCCAAGTAGTCTTGATTGGGCTTCTAGTTATGTAGATTGGTTTGTAGGAGCACTTAGAGACAAGATGTGTCGTTTGGCCCCAACCAAAACTAGAAAACCTAAAACTAAATGCTATGTGTCCTCTGATTTAAAATCGGCATCGCATGTTTATATTACTAATGAGAATAGAAAAACTGCCTAACACCATTTTACAAAGGACCATACAAGGTCAAGAGGATGACTGATAAGAATGTCATCATAGAAATAAATGGCATTGAGGATTGTGTTACGTTGGATCGCTGTATTCCCCAGTTTATCTGGATTGACGGTGTGACCGAATTAAAAGATGTGTTGAATGACCGTTCCATGGGCGAATCTGAGGTGTGCAATCCCATCTTGCAGACACATAATGAAATGCAGCAATTTGAAAAACCGTTGTCTAACTTATCAAAATCTTATTCTACTGAATCACAGCATGAAAATTATTTGTCGACACCAGATGACATTGAAGAACCAGCGAATGTTATATCGGGCGAGATGACGACGTCAGGGGCGCCAGTATGCACAAAACGATCTGGAAGAATACTACGTCAGCCGAAGAACGATGATTACATCTACTATTAGTCGTTCCTCTCTTTTTTGAGAAGGTGGTGTGTGTAGAGGATGTTGAATCCTCCGCCTTTTATAAAATGACCTTGAATGATAAATTTAAACCACCATAGCTGATTGTAACAATTTTATTTAAAAAAGAATTTTTTCTTTTTATTTTCCAGAACATTCTTTGTTTAAAGACTTGATTTTATAATTGTGCGCTATTTTCAGTTTTTGAGTATCGTGCTTCCGAGCTGGTTGTAGATTTTCGTTTGCTGCATTTTTAACATTTCTCTCCATAATAATCGATTACAACATTGCACAATAAACATCTTTCGACACTTGCCTTGTGTTCTGATATAATAAAACACTGAGGAGGAGTCTTGGAACAGGTAATTTATTTATTATTGTGGGTCACGTACACATCAAAGCAGATTATTGCTGAAGATATAGCTTTCCAACTTTCACCTTCCAAACGGATAAAATAATTGTCAATTTGAGTACCATAATTCTTGATCATGAATGCCGATATTAAATTAGAAGATGTATTTCATTTAGGGCAGGACCTAATGGATTTAAATCTTATTGACACAGATAACAATGTAGGCAAAACAGACTCTACTGTGAATGTTAGGACTTCTAGCGAACTGGCATCTATGGGGCTTACAAATACCAAAAGGTTAGGGGCCTCAACAGAATTAAGTCAATCGAAGATCCGCGAAACAACTGCAATTCCATCTGTCATCGTTGTGGATTAGTTAAAAAACAACGCTTAGAATCAACGTGAATTAATATTACAACATCCTGATGCTGGCTTCCATTGCAGCATCGGTACATATTATGCGAAATTGTAATCCGAGATATTTTACTGTGAATAGTTGTTTTATCTCACTATAATACTGTTTTTAGACGAACAAGTATTACAATGGCACCGTGCAACTGTACCATTTCACTTTGCCAACTATATTGTGGATTTGTAACAAATTTCAGACTCCTACCAATGAGACACAAATAAATTCTAACCGCATTCGTTCATAAGATTGAGCATTTTTTACATTTTAATGCTCGCATGTGCTCTTTGAAAGTTTAAGATAACTCGTTACTATGTACACAATTTTCAATAATTTTATGCATATATGTTATCTTTCCACCGCTTAAAAAAATTAATTCAATTATCATTTTAAATTGCACAAAGACGTTAGTTAAATTTTATGTCACGTGTTCCATTTGGTTTTAATGACTTAATTTATACTTATTGGTTGATTTATTGACTACAACCGACTTTCGTTAAATAAGTTTATATTATGCATGTAGGTGGTAACATGTGGCTGCACGTGTACACTCATCAAATTGAAATTACAGAGACTTGAAATAAATACTGACGCTTCACTAGATTAGCGTAGGCCATGCACGAATGTGTTTTTGCGCGCGTGTCCAGAACTGTGGATTACTCATCAAAAAGCAATTTACAATTTTTTGGAACTTTAGGTCTAAATGGATGCCATATAGGCTCCTGCTAAAGGAAAGGCTAACCAAGAAAAATGAGATAGTATATAATTGAAAATTGTGTTTAGTATGCGACTGGATGGTTCAGAGGTTAGAGAAACAGATTTCAAAGCAGACTTACGCAGGTTCGAGCCCTGTCCGTAGCAAATTTTGGACAGCAACTGATGAGTTCCCATATTGGACGAAACCGGTCTACTTTATGAATTGCCGTTTCCACACTCTACAGTGCTTAGTTTTTACTGGCAAATTATGTATTTAATGAGACTGGTGTTTATTTCAAGATCGCAACTTTGATTAAAACATGTAAATAATATACTCTCATTCTACGGTGAAATAAGGGAAACAAATATGATTAATATAAATTATCTTGGGCACACGTCGGACGTATAGTTTCCCTTTTACTTTTTTAATTGACGAAAACCATATTTAGAAATTTCCTTGTTACCAGAGTAGGGTGTATCCGAAAAATATCAAATGATTTCTATTACACTTTATCGGCATCCTTTTCTATAAAATTAGGCCAATTAAAGTTAATTTGTAGTCCATTATATCAGTTTCTTAAAATACACTGTTTGCCTAGGAATATTTTTCATTTATTTTTTATGTTTTGTTGTCGCTTCATTATTCTTTTAATTATTATTAGTTTTTTATTCAACTTATAAACGATTTTTTAACAGTGAGGTTCCCATTAATATTTACGAAATTTACACAAATTCGCTGAAAAAAGCAACATAATTGTATACTTTTATTAATAAGAACAACTTAAGCGATGTTGCAATAAAACTTTCGAAACTATATCCTAAATCACAATGTATCAATTAAAGCGTATTCTAATGTATTACAGTTTTTTAATGTTGCTTTTTTGTATTTTGCACTATTTGCATTTGTGTTCCTGATAACCTGTGCGAAAAATGCCAATTTTCAAACAAATGATATGTGACAATAATTTGTTAAACTGCGTTACATTTTGTGGTATCTGAATGATTATCAAACACTACACCATTTCTGGATGGATAACATAATCATAGCGTTGTGACTTTGCAGGATATTCAAAGTAATCTTCTGGAATCTGAATATCCTTTGGAGTCAAGGCCAACTTGACACGTTTTGGAAGATTTTCCTCGGCAGCCGTGTGCATCTTTCGTTCGTACGGCGGCAAATGATGCCAAGAGGTGTGCATCCATCTATTTTGTCTATCAGCTGGTGACAAACGCAATACATGCTTCAACGTGGTGTTACCCGACGGTAGTGAAAATTCATGGTGTGGAGCTTGGCCGATGTGCCACAGTTTAGGTGACCTCTCCCTGAATGGATAAACGTTATTCACACAATAATTAGCAAATATTATTCTTTCGTTTATGAAAAATTTAATAATGAGTTTTCTGCAATAACCAGACAGACAACAAATTTAATGCATATAAATTAAGAGATGTAAGCCATGCCAATTCCAAAATTAGGTAACTCACTCATAGCCATCCGATTAATACACCTTGTGTAGCATGTACAGTTTAAATAAATTCATCGTTTGTCTGACTTTTATAACGGTTTGCATTAAAAATACGACATTTATAGATCTCATATTATAAACTTAATTAAATATATGAATTATAGTAACAAAAAATAGTTTCAAAAACAGAAACTTTTCTTTCATTTCGCGCAACGCAAGGCACATAGAAAAACTTATACACAAGACATACGTACTATGTTAAAAGACAGACAACGGGCAATATTGAAATTAATTTGCGTTATCATATCGTGTGTAATTCAACTAATGAATCTCCGTTTAATGAAAAACGATTAATAATGATAAATAGTACAATTCACAATCAGTATTATCCACGTATAACTACATTGTTTTTTTTATTGGTAGAATATACAATTTGCAGCCAACAATTATTCTCGATTAAGCCGGCGTTCATTGCATGGGTATCGATGAATAATCATGTTTGCATGCTTGACGTCATCACCATTACAACTATATATAACAGGTCTCACAACATGGGGAAACTATCACAGTTCAAAGGTGCTAACGTATGTAAACCTTGTATTGTCACAATAGCTGCACGACAGTAAAATGACTTAGGAGGATTATAAATCAGTTTAAATATTGAGAAGGCCAAAAATTAGACTTGAGGCTCTCGTCTTTAATACTCTCGAAAACACTGTCGCTGTCTGGAAATAATGGCTTTGCAAATTCTATGCAGCCACGAAATGACTTTTGGCAGCTTACACAACAAATACATAAGTTATACAATTAAACATTAATTGATTATGCGGTTAATGATAAAATTTAATTCAATGATTGTTTAGTTGTATTACCTAAATGTACGTGGAGAAAGCTACAGCTAGTTAATGTTCGTGAAGGCACATTAATTGCGCAGCCGACATTTACAATCAAGTGAAATTTGTGCGAGACTCTTAAAGGTGAATGCCGCATATCTAATTGTGATTTACATTTATATTCATTGCGTTTTGTTCCTTACTAGTCAGGTGGCCGTCGTGCTCTGATGATGATCATGGAAGATCGAAACACCTCAGTACGTGTGACTGATGGTAGTTTTTCTATGTTTTTCGACGAGTGGTTAAATACATTTGTATCAGTGCTTACGTCAAGCTCGAAATCTTGATTTAACGAATTTGTTACCAGAACCTGCGTAAAAATGAATTTTACATTTTATTACCTAAACTATGTGACGAAATCTGCAAACAGTTTATGTTCGTGACTGCACAGATATTGTGCAGACGACATTTCCACTCAAGTTAAATTTGTTTGGGACTACTATATGTTAGAGCCGCGAAACTAATTTTACTTTCCATAAATATTTATTGTGTTTTGTTCTTCACTAGTCAGTATTCCGTCGAACTCAGATGGTGATCAAGGAAGGTCGACACACGTCAGAACGTGTGACTGACGGCACTTTTGTTGTTTTCCAACGCCTGGTTATATACAGTGGGATTAGGTTTTACTTCAAGCTTGCAAACTTGATTTAAAGAAGTCAAACAACAATGCAAACTTAAATAAACTAATTGTATTACTACCCGCGTCATCAATATTTGTTTATTTTGATGGGTTATGTTTTCGTGATGAAACCTGCACATAATTTATTTTCATGACTGCATAGAAATTCTAGAGATAACGTTTCTAGTCAATTACAATGTTTGCGAGACGTTCAGAAGTGAGAGCCACATATCTAATGCATAACGGTTTGATACTCGATTGTCTTTTTGCCTTCGTGTTCTAACCAGTGGTCATAGAAGGCCGAATCTGATCGTTAAATATGGTCACCATTATTTTTCTGTATGCGATTAGTTAGACACAATTTTACGAAGTTAAATGAAATATGTTAAGAAATCCGCCCATCAGACTTATTAACTGGGGATAAATTAGAAAATCATACAAACGTTATACGTCGAAATCTGAAATGTACTTTGTTGACTATGATTATATATAGACACAACAATTAAGTAAAAGCTGCGAGCTTCATATATACAAACATCTGATTATATACCAATTATCAGTATAAACTAAGCATTGTATAAGATTGCAAAATTAATTCATCCAGTAGACCGATTTCGTCCTTATGAAGCACACTTCAAGTATTGTTCAGAATTCTTCCACGCAAGCAATGATAATTTAATTATTGAATTCTACAATTCATTAAATCTTCCACTGATAGCATATTGTCTGCCCTATAATGGCAGGTGAGTGTTAACTTGTTTTAACGTTATGTCTAACAAAAGGCCACACAGACTACATATGAAAAATGCTGACCTAATGCATATGTTTGTATATAACTGAAAATTTAGTGTAGTGCTTGGTAAAGAGGCTCATGAACTCCGAAGTCGATGGGCCCATGATCGAGACCGGTCCGCATAATAGTTTTGGCACTAGTTGATGAATTCCCAAAAAAGACGAAACCGAGCTACTGGACGAAGTGCATTTGCCAAATTGTAAAACGCATAGTTCGTATATATAAAGGGTTCAGTGTTTAAATCGAGCTCCCACACTCCATTTAAATAATTTCCATCAATAACCACGCAATCCGTAATACCTTTGAAACCTTTAGAAAAATAAATTAACTATGCTTGATACAATCAATTGGATCACAGCTTAAAGGTGAATGACGTCAGCTACTGCAAAGTTAGTTTCCTACACTACAATTGCTAATGATAGATTGTTTATTTGATCGAGTTTCATAATAGTAGTAGTAGTAGTAGTAGTAGTAGTAGTAGTAGTAGTAGTAGTAGTAGTAGTAGTAATAATAATAATAATAATAATAATAGTAGTAGTAATAATAATAATAATAATAGTAATAATAATAATAATAATAATAATAGATAATAATAATAATAATATTATTATTATTATTACTAGTAGTAGTAGTAGTAGTATTAGTAGTATTATTATTATTATTATTATTATTATTATTATTATTATTATTATTATTATTATATTTGTTTTCACTTCCGTGTAATATCGATTTTTACTTAGTTCCTGAGTTGTTTTTGATTTTAATTAAATTGTTTTGTAATGCGTTCATTTTGATTATTATTATCTAATGATTTTGTTTATGCTGTCATTGACTTTGCTGTTGTTTTCATAATTTCTTTTCCGTTTACCAAGATTTTGCTGTGGCTAGTAAAGGATTGCAGATACAGCTCAAGATGATTTAATCATCAACAAATTGATAGCTTCGGTGAATTGCTTAGTGCATTGTCTTATTATTTAGAATATAAAATAATTCTTAAATTTAAATAAAATAGCTCTGTCGATCATCAAATGTTATCTCGGTCAACATGAAGCTATGCACATCTTTTTTTTAACTTTAAAATTTGTCTCTACAGCTATATAGTCTGTCGCCGGCGTTCACATTTATTCCGACTTTGAACAGATCCAGAAGTTGAAAGTTTATTTAGAACAATGTCAACTGAGTAGTAAAATCTGAGTCAAGGCATGACAACATTTCATCGACGTATTTAATAAGTTTGATTCGTTAAATTTGATATAAATTGTATCCTCTTGTTTTTGTCTGAGGAGACCGTCAGAGATACACCTTCTTAATTTATTATTTGCAGTTATTGCATGATATCACGTCTGTTAACTCGCAACTGAAGTTAAGTAATTAAACATCAATTATTGTGATAAAAGTTGGCCATTGTCAGAAAAAACGTAGAATTTGCTTCTTTAGATGAGTCAGTTTTTTGAGAAATATCCATTGCTACCGTCTTCAGCTATAGATACGAATTTTGTTTTACTGAATTAAGATGAATTTGTTTACTTATAGTGTTTGATATCGTGTGCGCAATATTTAAACTAAGTTTTAGGATTTTCAAATAAAGGAAAACGAATTCAAATCCGGTGGAACTGTTCTACCGTCTTCAGCTATAGATACGAATTTTGTTTTACTGAATTAAGATGAATTTGTTTACTTATAGTGTTTGATATCATGTGTAATATTTAAACTAAGCTTTAGTTTTCAAATAAGGAAAACGAATTCAAATCCGGGTGGAACTGTCTACCGTCTTCAGCTATAGATACGAATTTTGTTTTACTGAATTAAGATGAATTTGTTTACTTATAGTGTTTGATATCGTGCCAATATTTGAAACTAAGCTTTAGATTTTCAAATAAAGGAAAACGAATTCAAACAGGTGGAACTGTTCTACCGTCTTCAACTATAGATACGAATTTTGTTTTACAATTAAGATGAATTTGTTTACTTATAGTGTTTGATATCTTGTGCGCAATATTTAAACTAAGCTTTAGGATTTTCAAATAAAGGAAAACGAATTCAAATCCGGTGGAACTGTTCTACCGTCTTCAGCTATAGATACGAATTTTGTTTTACTGAATTAAGATGAATTTGTTTACTTATAGTGTTTGATATCGTGTGCGCAATATTTAAACTAAGCTTTAGGATTTTCAAATAAAGGAAAACGAATTCAAATCCGGTGGAACTGTTCTACCGTCTTCAGCTATAGATACGAATTTTGTTTTACTGAATTAAGATGAATTTGTTTACTTATAGTGTTTGATATCGTGTGCGCAATATTTAAACTAAGCTTTAGGATTTTCAAATAAAGGAAAACGAATTCAAATCCGGTGGAACTGTTTTTTTTGGTTGTTAAAACATGGAAAGATCACTCGTATGGAACAAAAAACGAACGCCGCCACGTGTTTCAAACGCATGATCTTAGGCTCCACAACAGATGATAAGCTTTTGCATCTCTAGGAAACTCAAATATTCAAAGTATTTGTAGGCCAAATTGTGGTATAGTTATTAAAAACTGAAAGATATATTTTTCCAGGAAAAGAATTTTCCATTTTAAGTAAACCTTAAGTGATCTATCCATTAAACTGATTCCACACCGCCCAATTTGAAGTATGCTAGTAAACATCTGATTGCTAGACGACCAATAGTCCTAAAGCGTATGCAATTTTGTTGGAAGTATAGACTTCCGGAATCTGTTTAATTTTATAAAAATGAAATTCCATTTAATCTTATTTTGTATTGAGATAGACTAAACTGTCCTCAATCTTCAGCATTTCTCTTCGCCAGGCACGCATCAAAGTTAGATACAACGAGAAGTAATGCGTCACGAACAGAGCCGAAATGATAGTGTAGAGAAAGATATTTCCACCGACGAAGTTAAAGTAACAATTAATGATACATTTAAGCCACTGTTGCCGATTGACAAGAATCCTATTAAAAAAGAAAATATTCGTTTAATTTCTAGAGCATTCTTTGTTTAAATCCTTTGCAGTATAAATACCTTTGAATTGTGAGTAATTTGAGTTTCGGTATTCTGTAACTGTTTTGGCGTGACTTTCTCTAATAAGCTGTATTTGCAAATTTTATTTCCATATTACGGTTTTTACAAATCTTGATCTTAACAATATAATCCTGCTACTAATTTGTGTTTTGAATCGCGCATATTGGGAACGTTCAGTAACAGGTAATTTAATAAATCTGTTTTTCGCGTCTTATTTCTTTACAGGTTATTGAGTGTGGTGTATTGTTACGTAAGACGTACGCAGACTTTTTCCTATTATTAAAGTAATAAAATATATTTAAGTTCGATAAACATGGAAGCTAATCTTAAGTTCGTGGAAACTAACAATTTAGTTCAAGATATTTTAGGCATGAACTGGAAAAACCAGCTTATCAGACTCAAAAAGGTGTATTAAAACTTGACATCTATGGGCTACTCATTAACTAATAGAGATGGAGCCTCTACAAAATGATAAAATCAAGCGTGAACATCGGTTGCTATAACAACTGAAATGGATAATTAAGACCCTGTTTCACTGAGCGGTCGAAACCGAAAACTTATCTATCGCCTTGATAATAATCACGTCCAGGTGTTTGCTATGTCATCTTGCCGTAGTCCAAAGTAACACAGGCTACGTTATATAATCCACTTGGTGTAATACTTCATGCAGTAAAGACTGTAAAATCAGTATTTTTTCTTAAGAGGTGCAAACTGTCGCACGGTATTGCAGGCGTTTTTATTTCACCAAAGGCATACAGAGCGCTAACCTTGAGTAGAATAGAATATTATTTCTCACATGTGGGTATTGGTAATGAAAGATCTTGACATTGCATCTGTCGTGGAAGCATATACATTTAGAGATATCCTTTAAAGTAAAAAACGCCGTCTAAAACTGTTCTCTCGGAATTCGAATATTTTGCAGTAACAGCGCAGTCAATGAATTTATAACTTTACAATTTTTTAATGTGTGGCGAAAGCCACCCAAAAGTTAATGTTTGGGACTGTAACAAACAGTGCATCCGACATTTTCAATCCAGCAAATTGTATGCAAGAGCCGCACATTTACTTTTGCTTAATTTATATATGCCTTTCTACTTGATCCTCGCTAGTCATCTTAGAGAGGACAGAATGCGTTAATGTGTGTGACTGATGGGAGTCTGGATTTGTTTTCCCACTGATTAGATAGATGGAATCTGTTTCTTATAAGAAGCATTGACAATTAAGTAAAATAATTTTTATGAACAACAGCCTGTCCAATGATTGTTTGATTTTTATAAAATATTTCGTGTAGCGAAAGATGCAAAATGTTCATGTTCATGACTATATGGGAATTTTGCAGCTGATATTTCAACTCAGGCACATTGTATGGTAGGCCACTAGATGTGAGAGCTGCAAATTGCTTTTGTTTACATTATTTACGCATTGTAGCTTGATCTTCGCTTGTTATTTTGACATCGTCGTCTGATAACCTCCAAAGAAGATCGAACCACGTCAGTACCTGTGACGAATGGTAGCTTTGCTATGTTGCGCGACTGGTTAAATATCATGGAATTCGTAAATATATTAAGCTATCCAACTTGATTTGAGCATTAACATGACATGTGTATATATCCATCTCAATGGGATTCAAGTATTTCGATTAATTTTTCTCAGATATACAAAGGTTTATTTAATATTCTTCTATTTGTGCGAAAATGTATGTTATTTAGCTATTTGTTGTAAAATATATTTTAGCTGACATCATATATTTACGGTTAGCACGAACAAACTTAATTGGATTTATTCTTCTTTTTACAAATCTACTAATGTGTCTTCGAAAGGTCAAAAGTGTTACCTTAAGTATTTCTTTTAATGTTTCACTAATGTCAATAAAAATTTTTACTAGTTTCACACTTACTCTTTTGTAGATTTGTCACATTTAGCTTATCCTACGATAAAGGATATTTAAATAATAACATATTCTAAACTTTCTACGTCGCTTTATATATTTAGCAGTGCCAGTTCAGTTTAGCCTAATTTTACTGGATTTCCTTATGTACGACAGAGACTCAAACGAAATAATCCGATATACGAGCACTTTAATAGCACTACTAAAGACTTTAGAGGAAGTAAACAATTAATATTATATTATATATATATATATATATATATATATATATATATATATATATATGATGATGATGATGAAATTGACTTAGGACTTATTTAGAGCAGTCGCCCACATAGATTGGATGTTCCACAGCTGTCAGTCACAATAATTGGTGTATGAATCACTGTATATGAGGACGCTTTACAATAAATTGCCTGAAAACGTGTTAAAATGGTACTACGCGTGAATTTACATTGTGGCACACAGACAGTTTACCCAAGAATAACGTTTCGACACAAAAACAGAAATGTACACAGGAAGTATGATCGGCCCGTATCACTTCTATCACTTAGCAAACCCTGTCGATAATGATACAGGTTCTACAATATCATTAGTAATGCAGAATTTTTCAGTCACATGCCCTACCGAAATACTGTTATATCCCGCCAACATCCAGACGATAAAAACATTGTATGGAAAATCGCAGAGTTTCACTAGACACATTTCAAGTAATCCCGCGGACGTTTATTGTCGCGGATGTGCCATATTGTATTTTTTTTACTCGAATGTCTCTAAAAGTAAGTACTGATAATTGATACAGGCAAAGGTTCTTTGATAGACCCAGTTACAAACGTAATTGTGCGTACCTTTGTTGGTAGTAAAGATCGCCTGGCTTTTTCACTCAAATTTAATAATTCGTTCAAATCCGCTCACTCACGTGTACGTGATGTTGTCAATAGTTTACCTATGATCATGAATATTAAAATATCGGATCAAAGTAGTTCGGCAGGATTAAATATGCGGTGTCATATAGCAACTAAAGGCCCACCGGTCTTTACCTAAGCTTGAGCGTTAGATCAAAAAAAGTTACACGCTTCGAAGTTCATTTTTGTACAGATGTTGGAGGACGGTATAATTCGTCATAGTTCTAGTTCATGGTTATCGTCAATTCGCATGATAGCCAAACAACACTTTGGTCATTTGAGTAATGCGGTCATTACCGTGCTCTTAACATTGTTCTAGTTCAAGATCGTCATTCGTTAAGTAACACCATATATATTGATGAAATAGCTAAATACAAATGGTTTACAATTCTTCATCTTAAGTCAACTCACCATCAGGTTCCTCTCGTATTTTATTTAGTCTGTGCAATGTATCACAGACATTTCAGAGATTCTTGATCGAAACTATATGAAAAAATCCTCGCACCTGTTCCTACATAGGTGATGTGATCATAGCCTAAATAGTAATCGAGCTTTATTTAACAGAAATCAGAGAGACCTCCACTAGTATCGATCAGTTTTGCCTCTTGTTAAACTTGGGAAATGAGTATTCGAACAAAAAAAGTGAAATACCTAGGGTACTTGATTAGAAATAGCATTATAATACCCTAGAAGGCAAAGTCGAGGCTATCAGAAAGTTTCCCGCACGGACAAATACAAGAGAAATGCGTTGCTTTCTTGGCACGTGTAATTATTACAAGTCCGTTATTCCTTTGGTGGTGCAACCACATGCACAGATGAAAACACATCTCCAAAGACTGAAGTCGTCAAAGTCCAACTTGCATCTGCGCTGGGACACAAAGGACAATTTAATGTTTTAACAAACAAAACGTCTATGTGTGCAATATACAACACTTTATGCCGTTGAACCAAATGCATCATTTAAACTGACAACCAACGTATCTGTTGTAATCCTGGGCACTACGCTAGAACAAGAAGTTGATGCTGAAATGCATTCCATCATACTTTATTCCAGGAGCATGAAAGCCACAGAAAAGAAATACTCGATAATGGAATGAAACTTTCTAGCTCTTAACGTCTCTTGCCTCCACTTTGAACAATATCTCCTGAGTAATATCTTCGAAGGGATGATCGACACCGCGTCATTTCTGGAGGCCTTACAGAAAGGATAACAAATTTATGCCCAAAGTGTATTTCGGCAAATGGCTCGCTATAGTGCGTACAACTTTCGCATAATTCATATGAAGGACAACGATAATCTAGAGGTTGATTATTTATCTTGCAATAAAATTAATTTTATAGGCCATCAGAATGTCGAACGGTGGCTTCCGTTATTGCATGACCATAATTGATCGATATAAAAGATGTCTTGAAGTAATACCACTAGCAGTTCAATCTGCAAAGACGATTTCCTATGCGTTTTTCCACATTCGGTGGCAAAATTTAGAGTAACAAATATAATAGTAACCGACGAAGGTGCCAATTTCATGAAGCGTATATTCTGACATAACTTACAATTCCTGGGAGACGAATTTCGGAAAACTACGGTGTTCATTACGAAGTTTAACTGCCTTGCGGAACACATTTTTCTCGAGCTAAAGTCAACGCGACTTGCGTCTCATGAACAATCCGATTGGCTAGGGTGCACTTCCACTTTTATAACTCGGTGTACGACCAAGATATCACGCTAGCATCCAGGCATCTGTCGCACAGGTCACATTTGGTCGCAGTCTGTAATTTACGGCAGATTTAATGATCCACTATGATGTTTGTGATAAACTACTATTGGCGGAAGTTACGCAACAACTACAGCGTTTTCCGAATAGTCCGCGTGAGTAACCGAAAGGAAAAATCTATCCGCCAGTGTATATTTCGAAGACTTTGGACACCTGGAGGTAAGCCTATTTCAGATAAGGCGCTATTCAGTCTACATTAAAGCCAACGTATTCCGAAGCTCCATCCCCCGATAATTAAGTGTGGTTCAGTTTCTTTGTGACTGACTCTAATAGAAATCATAAACCAGTCCTTTGATCGATTGAAGCCTGCATTTGAGATTCAGACTCGAACATCAATGATAACGGGATATGACGATGATCAAGAATAATAACCATCACCATGTTAAGAGTCAACGGGTACGTCAGAGCCCAAAACTGAAATGTGGCATGACAGAAATTACATCAGAGCACACTCAGGGAATGAGATCAAGAATCCGCAAACACATTTGTTTTAAACTTGACCTTGAGAGCATTACTTTTAGTTGCTGGTGATGTGCACGTTTATACCTATGATGAACGTGACTTAGGACTTAATTAGGAACATTATATTCATTTATTTATGGAACATAACTTTCATTTTAGCAGTGATGTTTATTAATGTTCATAGCACTAAATTAAGAATATTTTTCATTTTCGTCAGTTCAGTCATTTTTCTAGAATTGTCAATTTTGTTTTATTTATTCTTCAACTCTTAGCCGATAACGAAATTTTGACTAGGGGCCTGAATGTTAAAATTAAACGTAGTAAATTTTGCTTAAACAAATGCCTTCAGTTGTGGTGAATCAATGCTTACATTCTTGCAATTATTAATTGTATTATGAACTATTCCACAAAGAAAATCAACTTTGCATAATAAATATTTTGTTCACTATAAACTTTATCAAGGAAAATATTCTTACTGGCGGGCTGTCGCTATTGTCAACCAACACACACACACACACACACACACACACATATATATATATATATTATATATATATATATATATACTGAAATTCTAATGTCAGGATTTTATCATGTCAGATTATCATTAATTTGCAAAGATGAATAGTATAGCAAGACATATTTGATTCAGGTCTGGGACTACATCTATTGAGCCACCAGTATCGCTTACTAAAAGCAATTTCAAAACATGTACCAACTTAATTTTCTTGCCAGCCTTCCCTTCAGATGGAATCTATTTAAAATATTTTAATACCTAAAGATCTAACAAACCACCCTTCAATATTTCATTTTACAACAGGCATAGTACAACTTAGGGCAGTTTTATTAAAAGGAAAACAAATAAATAAATTCTCATTGTATATATATTTTCTTAGTATAAGCCTATTATCACACCATGCAGATATATATATATATATATATATATATAATGTCCATTCCTTTTAATTTAACACAGTATTCTGTATTCCTAATAATAGAATATATATATATATATATATATATATATATATATATTGTAATTTTTGTAAGTATAATTTTTCGCCAGAATTCAACCGAACTTTAATATCTGTTACTTTATAGTTAATTTTTGGAAATATATATATATATATATATGTTTTGTTTATGTAAAATATACATATATCTATATATGAATATATATATATATATATATATATATATATATATATATATATACAGATTAGATAGAGAGCCTAAGCTGTAATACTCCAACTCAAGTGCACTAGACAGAAAGAAGTATGTAAGTTTCACAGTTGTAGTCTTTCCATGGGGATTGGCCTCAGCGCAAACTTCTTTTCACTTATATATATATATATATATATATATATATATAAATTTAATAGATAGATAAGTATAAAAGATGTGGGAAGAACCAACATGACTGCTTATATAATTATCTATATATGAATAAGACATAGTGTGTAGACCTATATATACATGGATATTTATATATAAGATGTGAATATAAATAAATATAAATAATTAAATAATAAAATTTAAAAAAATTTACATATTGCTAATAGATTATATACCCAAAGTGAATCGTAGGAACCCACATTGTTGCTTACATTTGATTTTATATATAAATTTGTATGTATATTGTTTGGACACAGATATTTAAATGAAAAATTAAATTTATACAGGATATGCGTATACATTTGTATTTCGTTGATATAACATTCGATAACATAGGCTCCGTATTCGGTCTTGTCCAAGCGCTAGTATTATACTATATTCTTTCAACAGTTTTACTAACCACTTTCTATTTATAAGCCTATTGCACACAGGATGAGATTAGGTAAATTGGGAATTTGAGGATTAAAGCAATAAAAAGTTAGTTGATACTTCTACGCGTCGGTAAAAGTAACTTTAAAAAACCAAGACATCTCGGATAGGCGTGTATGTCAATCCATGCGGTTTTCTTATAGATATTCTACAAATGTCACTATAGATTGGAGAACACATGATTGTACAAGCTACTGTGTGCATGGGGAGTGAGGTGGATAATTTCATGTATACACGTGAGTATAAGAGAATAGGTATTAAGAACGGATACTAGGGCAAATTATATAAAATACTTAAGGTATTAAAATTAATGTAAATGTCTTCAATGACGATACCACATTTGCCACAAGTTGCTTTTTTGCTGTTATTATGATCTGAACCCTGCAGTGGGGACTGGAAATGAAGTCCCAAAAATTCGGAATGAATTCGGAACCTCTGATTCCAACGTCATTTCCAGACAAACAGCTGATGGACGGCTTCAGAATGAAGTGACAATTGAGAACCCTATTTATCAAGGCAAAAATAAAATCGGTGCACCTGGAAATGTAAAGGATTCAAGATATTATCAACCTACGAGTTCAATCAATTGTCCCGCATAAGACAATTGCGGAATGATAACAAACATAAAGGACAGCACTGCGCAATGTACATCAACATTGTCAGCATAAGTTTGGATACTTCTTTAATTATATCAATCTAAAATGAATTTATTTCAAATTACTTTACTTTTCTTGTTCTTGAAGCATATTTCTACCATCTTTAATTTATTCCTACTTAGTGTACAATAAACTTTTAAACGTATAATATTATTATATCATAGGTGTTTGAATTTACTTTGTGAATTGCAGAAGTATTCGTTTTAGATCGTCCTCTGCTTTCTTGTCGTTTTCTAAAATGAAAAAAATATTCAAATTCAGAATAACACAAAAAATGTGAACTATTTACTATTGTTTTCTCGGTCTACTACTGCATCTATGAAGTAGAATGATTTAATTTCCATAAAGTAACTAAGTGCTGTAAATTCAGTTAAATGTTGCTGTTCTACGACCAGTTATATACAGTTAGATTTCTTTTGATTAAAAAAAACAAAAACATGCGAAATGAATAACGGAACAAATTATTTACATATTTGCATTATAAGTATGGCGTAATTAATCGTTTAATTTTGTGAAATCTCCAAAACATTACCAGAGAATCTGAATGCGTGCATTTTAAACTATGCAAGAAAAAGGTACATGTCGCTGAAACCTGTATTCTTTTCGTTGAAAAACGGTAAAAACAAGGCGGCAGGGATAAGAACAAGGATTACAACAGGTTTGCAGGGCAAAATCACATCAGGAATATCCGAAGCATAACATTTTCTCACTCTAATGAATGTTTAACAATGTGTAGCCTATAAGCGTTTTAAAGTGAAAAAGAAATTATTAAACGAAATAAAGAAGGAGTCAAGTTCAGTTTTTAAAACCTCCAACGTTGACAACTGCGTGGCAAGAATGGATCAAGATTCAAATAATCTCCCCAATAAACATGACTTCATGCTTTTGACCGGCCTATAATGCTAATGTTTGCTCCCTCTCGCCTCTGACACTGTACATACAGAATTAAATAAACTTAGCGCGATATATTTGGTGCGGGCTAAAGTTGTCCGAATCTAAAGTCTACTAACTTTGTCTGACGATCTCATTCGGTTAACGATAAACAAGTAGGTGCTTTTCGCAAAATTTTGCCTACGAATGGCGCGCGATTCAATCGGAAATTCGAATTTTCTAAAATCAACTTTTCAACAAATCAAAACTATTAAGCACAAACTTGTTTGACTTTTATGACTTCAGCTTTTCAGACAACTATTTAAACTTAATTTTAAATTGCTATTCAACTTTCATTAAATCAGCAGATAGGGTCGGTTATGGCAACACCGGGCGCCACTTTTCTGTCACGTATCGTAGGTCTTGCTTGTTCAACCAATCAAAGACATTATATCTAATTACACATTTTAGTTGTACGGAATTCATGTTAACATGATTTCCCTTCCGAATTTAAACTATTACACCCAGCTTTAAAATGCGTTTAAAATATTTCTCTCAATTAAACTTAGTTCAGAGAGTGGTCTATCTTTACTATCCTAAATGTCGGTATTTCGTATATCACCTGATTGAATGAACTTTTTTCATCACTAAATTTAATGACAGGATTTGCATATAACTTAAGCAAACAGAAAGTAGAATTTAAAGGTCATTGTCCATTCAATCGTTTTTTGCCATGTGCAAGAGTCAACAGCATTGTGTGTGCTTTACTTTCAAAATTTCCTCCTCCTTGGTACCAAAATTTTATATGTTTCAGGATATCTTAAAATAAATTGCGAATTTTACATAAACGCTCATTCAAGCCTATCAGAGTTTTAGTTTTAAATATATTTTACAAGAGTCTAACATGGACAAAAGTCGTATGCAAACTGTCGTATCTAAAGAATGCCTTACTTCATACTCATAATTTTGGTACGAATAAGTGCTTTACTTGCAAAGTAATTCCGTTTCTCTTTTGTGGTTTCGCTCTAATTATTGAAACGGTTATCCATAGTCGCACTCTGTGAACTACTCATTCAAAAGATTATTTGGTGAAATCAAATTTGGATATGTTATAATATACTTATATGAATTTTGTTATATTTCATATTTATATCAAGTGTCCAAGTAGGTCTGCATAGATAATTGGCATTTAATCAATTGTAAACAATAACGATAGATAACCCATTTGGCGTAACTTAAAAATTTCAGTGAACTAATTTGCTTCTAATTAACCAGCCACAAACTCATTTAATCAAATACTTTCACAAATACAATAAAGAGTTAAACAATAAAAGCACATAGTTTACACCTAATAAGAAAAACGTATTTCTGATTGATCTTCACTTGAAGTCCGAAAGATTGATTTTAATGAGTGAAAGCTCTCATCTGTCACGAAATTAATGACTGCTTAAATAAAGATGGCCTTTAAACAAGTCAAATGTACTCTAATTTTATCCAATAAATAGTTGATAAATATTGCACTAATTGGATTTAGAAAGTTTAAAGAACATTGAACAAAATCACTTCTTTAAAAAGAGTCCATTTTATATTTATGATTCGGCGCATTCATCATTAAATTTCATGCTTTCTTTAATTCATTCTATGCAAGAAAATACCATTTTCCACCAAAATTTTTAGGATTCTATCATAATTGGCTGTTTTGAAACCAAATTTATTGATGTTTTTGCGGTACTTTACATGTAAATATAGATTTTACCGCTAATAACTTAGTTGATATATATATATATATATATATATATATATATATATATATATATACATATAGTAATTGATTCCCGCATTATTTGGTGAGCAATGTAATTATCTGTACATCAGTATGTAATTAAATAAACATTGGTTGAGCCGGCAGAGATAAAAATTATTTAAATCAAGTTTGCAATCTTGATGTAAACACCAGTCCCATTATATACTTGAATATACCTGTAGAAAATAAGCTGGGTATAATTTAGAAAAGACAATGGGAACGGTAGTATTGATCTTCGATTTCATTAAAGACTTAAAGTTTCCCAGTTAAAATCCGGTGACATCAAGTATTTCATCAATATCTGAAAATTATGTCTACGAAATATTTCTGTAAATACCTTCATTTAAATTTCCTTGGTAAACTTTATGATTAATTTGCATTAAACAACGGTGAGAAAGTTAGGCAGTTGAATATTATCAACTGTTAAATTAGATACTAATTGATTGTAAATGTCAAATTAGAGTGTACGCTAGAGAATATATCACACCAAAAATAGTTCATACTGCGGAATAGAATAGTGCTTCACTGTAGAGCAAAGTGTTTAAGCTCAATTTATTGCAGAATAATCGGTGACTATTTTTAATATTTTGACCTTTTATGAAAAACTGCTTTGTTAATAAAACATACCGTAATGCTACATTGGGGAACTTATTGTTCCGTTGTTTAAAATGATGCGTCAATATAATTCATAAAAAACTGTAACGAATTATTAAAATTATGCGATAAATGCAATATTTTCGCTGCTCCAAATTGTAATTGATACTATTCGGTTAACGTTAATAGAATATAGTTTTATAAGAACAAAAAATACTTAGATATTGTTTGCGGTGGAGTACTAATATATATATATATATATATATATATATATATATATATATATATATATATATATATATATATATATATATATATATATATATATATATATATAAATATATAGCTCATATTGATATATATACCGACTCTGTAAAGTATACGAACGCTATATTTATTGTGTAAGTACCCGATACAAACATAAGGTTTTGAAAGTGTTCATGACGAGCTTAATCCATTATGTTGGATACCATGTTTGTTTTCGTTACCGTAATGTTGGCATAGTGCACTGACACAATGGCCATAGTGACGGTACCTTTCAAAGACTTGTTGTATATATTTTATATAGTGAGTTGGCTTTGAAGTCGCAGTCGACGAATTTAATTGAAGTTAGCTTCACTACTTCAGGTTTGCACATTCGTATAGGAGATCGTACTGACCTACTTTCCCACATTCCTCACCAAAATATATTATGGGTAAAGGGCGTATTACCGGCTCCTACTCATGAGACGCTAGTTAGCACGAAATGAATGGGCACGAGATGATGCTTTCCGTTCATGCTAGTTTCGATTTATACACCCAGTCATATTTAAACTAATGTGGTACTCGGTGCGAAACAACTAATACACAATAACAATATTATTTCTTTTTATGCGTCTGTTAATCAAACCACCAAATGTTTTCTGTTTTGACGCTTTTTTAATATTTTTTTCCTAACAATGATTTTTTGTATGAAGTCTCTTAGTTTACATTCGGTATAGCGTTTTTAGGTCATTTCCGATTATTTGTCTTCTTGTTTCAAAATTCATTCAAATAAACTTATAATTTGTTAACAATTTGTGAGCCTAATTTAAAATAAATTTAGTCATTCATCTGCAACAATTGACAATTAACTGGTAAAAATAGTACGATATGAAGTTACTTTGTTGCTAAACTGAATATGCTGCAATATTTCGTTTCCATTATTAGGCATGTTCTATTTAGTGACAAGTTAATTATTAACGTGTCACAATTAAAATTGTGTACTTATATTTACGCCTCTGTTTTGTACTTTTTGGAAGCAGTTATCACACCAAAACACTTCGATTATATTTTTAAATTATTGAAAGGATATTTGACATTGCATTCTCACCCTGCTGCTATTAAATTAAATTAATTGCTATTACATAAGCTATTTCTGACCCAAAGTCATTTATGCAAATTCACTACATGAAAGATTATATCGTTCTATTATAAATTAATTAATTAAAAGATCAATTTTAATTCAGGTTGTTTATTCAAGTTTTCATGCTTGAGATGGTAACAAGCACATGATCGCAAACTTGATTTAAAGAATTGTTATCACCACCCGCGCAAACATTGATTATTGAAATAAAATTAATTTTAACCTGCCGAACAACATGGATAAACATTCGTCGGTCACACTTACTGACGCATTCCAATCCTTCATCATCTACACAGTAACAAGACCGAAATCTTACTAACGAGGATCAAAGCGTAACGCGTTTTTATGCCAAGGAAATTCAGATACGCGACTCTGTACCTAATAATGCTTACAAGCATTGTACAATTAAAGGCTATACTCAATTGTGAATTAGGTATTCATCTACTTATACACAACTGCATATACAATATTTTTTGTCGACAAAGAATATGTGAGTATTATATAACTAATTTAATAATGCCCCGATTACTATGAAATGTGTTAACTAATGTGAATCAAGGCAAGAGTGCATGGATTTGCTAGAATAACAGATGTTCAGAAATTGTTGTAACCTTGAAATATATTGTGTCGGTAGACTTTACAGGCTCGGAATAAATTATATATAGTGATTTGAGTTTAACTTAGCATTGTCGAAAATTTTATTTAGAGTGAGCCCTATTTTTGCTTGAATACACATTCGTGTAGGAGATTGTACTTTCAAACTGTTCCACATTTAATGACCAAATATACAGTGGGCGTTGAGCGAGGTACCGGCTTCAATTGCTGTGTTGCCAGTAAGCAGGAAACGCACGTGCATATGAAAATATACCTTTAGTTCATGCTGACTTTGTTACATTCTTCTCGTTCTATTTGGACTAATTTTTTACTATATAGGCAATACCATAAACATAATCGTGTATAATTTAGATAATTACAACAAAGAATATAAAACCCTTGTTCATACTGTTAGTTTATTGTGCACTGGCGATCTTAACTTGTTAATTACTAGAAGGCACATATTGCATACGTCAGTACAATTATATATTTTGCTCGTGTTTAATGTATAATGTTGTTCCAGTTTTATTTCAAATAAGGTGGTATTCCTGCGACATGCCCATTAAATTAACACCTAAATGCCAGAGTTTAGCAAGGACCAATGCAAAGGCAATTACCTACCCTCATTGACGCTTGACTTGAACTGCTTCATTAGCCGCTGAAGAAGTCGTAAGGATGCTGGATTGAGTTGGTGTATCTGTGATGCTGACCAATCTGTAAGTATGAGGTTCTTGAGCAAATCTCGTCTGTCTGTATGGTTCAACTTCTGAAGATCGACGGTGTTAGATGATTGATCGTTGTCATTACAAGTACATTGTCTGTGTGACAACATTGATGAATAGTTCTGCTCCGAACTTTCTTCGCTATTTAGATCTTGAATTTTACTTTTGGTGACGATAGAAGTCGCTTTATTCGAAGAATCAATATTTTGGTTGGACTTCACCAAATGTACGCATAAAAAATGGAATAAAATGAAACAATATTATAAGTATCATTTTAAATCTTTTTGATAATTCTGATTAAATTGATAAAAAAATTTCATAAGAATTAAAATTTAATTTTCAACAAGTAGCATAGAGAGCAAATTTCTTTAGAATAGAATGACTTTTTTTCTTCATATGTCCATTAAATTGTAGATTATGTTCAAAATTTGAGCTAAAATCAGCACCTCTGTTTTCCTATAATTTAATTTAAATTTCAATATTTAATCAATAAACGAATTCAATTATTATAGTGGGAGTACTGCATTTTAATTTGACAATGGTTATTCAATTAAACTGGCTTTTAAATGGCCAATGCTAAAATACTATTAAACAAATCTGCCGCATTTCTGAATGTTTTGAGTTACCAATTTTATTACAGGAAAAAATGTATATTTCGAAAGCAAACTCAAATTGAGCAAAGAAAGTTGTATCTCTGATTGAAAAGTAAATTTAATCTATTATCTCGCGGTGTTCTCATCTATGGCTAATTATGAAATAAGTTAATTAAAATACACCGCCGTCACTGATCTGAAGTAATTGTCTAATCGGGTCACACAATTTTTATGATAACGGTTAATAATACGGTTTTATCTATTATATCAAAATTAATAATTTTTAAATACCTTATATCATTCTGAGTCGTATAAAGTAAAAGATGTCCGTAAAAAATGTCATTTGCAACATCTTTTTGACAGTCACCAAAAACACATTTAAATTAAATCAAAGAAAAGTCCGCCTTTTAATTCGAAAGGTAAATTAAAAATTGAAATTGAAAAAAGATTTTTACTTTCATTTATTGCCATACAATTCAAGCTTTGCAAATATATTAAACCTTTTTTAGTAATAAAGTCCTTTTCAATTGGATATTTTTAAATTAACCTACATTGTGAGAGAATTTATACTGCTATTCAAACATACAGAAACGTTGTCTAAAATTGAATTAATCGATCAAGAGGATATACACGTCAAGTAACTAGAAATACATAGGATTTAATGCATTGCAGACATAAAATAACATATATGAGGATAACACTGCGCAAAACAAGACCTATTTAAATTACTAGATACTTATTTAAATCAAGGTTACGATTGTGATAGTAATACCAATCCAATTATGTATATACATTTGTCAGTATAAATAATGAATTGCATGCTGTGCGAAAGGCAATTCATCAAATTGCCTGGTTCATTCTTATCCGTAATCCTTCAAATGTCGATCGTAATTCTTCCGCTGTTAGGACTCGATTCTGAGCGGATCCGCTTTGGAGATTGTGACTAACCACTGATCTATCACGTTGCACGCTGCATCTAACTTTGAGTTACATAATAACTAACTTATTTTTGTTATCCTTTTCTAAAGTTGGAGCCTATATTACATCACTTTAGTACAACAGTTCCAAAAACCACCCCAATCTGTCATTTTATAAGAGACATCAAACTACCTGGGGAAGTGATATTGACTGAAACATTTTAAATTATACGATCATTGCTTACGCGGGCTGTAATAACAATAATGTGTAACAAGTTTCCGATCTTTATTTATACTTCATTCCTAGTATATGTACGTTTTGCAGTATAAATTAAGCATTGCAAAGAAAAGAAAATACATTTGTACCTAGAAAGTCTATATGTCTGGTAGAGAAAATTATGTTTATACGTTCCTAGCGCGTTAAACATGCATTTGGGCGTAACGTCAGAAGGACATCTCGACACTTCTTAAGAACTCGGTTTTTATTAAAAAACTTATTTTTCGCTAAATATATTCAATTTCGATACATAAATATCATCGTATAAAGCCAAAAATATTTGCATTCAGCACCCATTCCGTTGACAACGAGATAAAATGCCAGTATGCTGTCGAGAAGAAAATATATATATATATATATATATATATATATATATATATATATATATATAAAGTCATAATCTATGATCATAAATGTCGTTTTGTATGTTTCTTCGTATTATTTTTTGATAACTCTGAAAATTAGGGTTGGGAAAAATTTAGTGATAGACATTGCAATTAGCAGATAAATCTTACTGCTTTAACAGGTGAATTGATTTCATTGGCATTTTCGTTATTACACATATTCTTCTGTTCACCTGGACGTGGTAGCATTCGTTCATGTGATGTGGTTTCTAAAAAGAAAATATTATTCAATATAATTAAAATTCATTAAATCTAATCATAAAGTAATTTATGTTAGTTTAAAGCGGAAAATGAGGCAGAAAAAGGAGTAAAAATTTGAATTAATTTTTTTGTGTTTAATAAAAATGTATCGGTGAAAGTGATTTGTTCATTCATATATAATTTTATTCGATCTACGTTTTTCTTTAACTGGTTTACTGTTTCATTTTATTCCACACAATTCCGTTTGTATTAGTTCAGTTCACCGCTTTTAGCATTGTTTTCCTGGAAGAAATTTTGATTCTACTGGATTATGAATTATTTTATCTTATTTGATGTTAACCTATATACCAAGATAATGCTTATGACTAATATTAACATGTAATGCCAAAGTATTTTTCAATTATAAAAGGCATACATTTAGATACTGTTTGTGGCGGAGAACTAATATAAATGCAATTATGTATTAGGTGTTGCGCACCAAGTAACAAATTAGTTCATTATGACCAGAAGGATAAACCAAAGACAGCATGAACGGAAAGTATAATCTCGTGCACATTCGTTTCGTGCTTACTGGCGACTCATCAGTAGGAGCCGGTATTACGCCCTTTACCCACTATATATTTGGGTGAGGAATGTGGGACAATTGGACGGTACAATCTCCTATACGAATGTGTAAACCTGCAGTAGTGAAGCTAACATCAATGCGACTTCAAAGCCAACTCACTATAATATATATATATATATATATATATATATATATATATATATATATATATATATATATATATATATATCTTCTATATCTCTTTGTCTATGGATATACAACACTATAATATTGTTAGCAACATTTAGTACCAAAGGTAATAACACGTTGCCGAGTTGGTACATGGTACCAACATAATGGATTTTAATGTATGCTAAAGTTCACCAAAATTGAGAATTACAACTATTTCTGAACACCTGTTACCAGCAAATCCATACACTCTGGCCTTGATCGATATCAGTTATCACATTTCGCGATCATGATAACATTCAATTAAATATATAACAGTTAGATACAGTTTGTGGCGGAGAACTAATATATATGCAATTGTGTATTAGGTGTTGCGCACCTAGTAACAAATTAAGTCAAATATGACGAAAATGATGAACCAAATTCAGCACGAACGGAAAGTATAATCTATGAGATTGAAGCGTCTATTTTTCCCACATTCCTCACTCAAATATATAGTGGATAAAGGGCGTAATACCGGTTCCTACTGAAGAGTCGCCAGTAAGCACGAAACGAATGTGCACGAGATTATACTTTCCGTTCATGCTGTCTTTGGTTTATCTTTCTGGTCATAAATGAACTAATTCATTACTGTGCACAACGCCTAATAAATAAGAGTCATATATTTAAAATGGGATATTTCGTGTATACATAGACTCGATACTGCTTGTATGAATATTATTTTTTTAAATTATATTCATACAATCTGACGATAGAGAAATTTTCGTTAACATATATAGGCAGAAATCAGACTATAATAAATAAATGAATAAATAAATTATTACTCATATAAAAATTCACTTTGTGGTGCCGATAATGGTTTTCTGTTACAATTAGAAACAAGGATCGAAAAGAACCTAACCAAAAATTTTTATTCATCAGTAGCACGAAGACGGTAAACAGTTATTGTGTGGGTGTTAGAAAACTATTTCTACGCAACAAATATTTTTTAAACGCAGTTATATGGTCAACCAAATTATGTTTAATTTTTACTGATACTTTTATTTTTGGATTTTGTTGTAACTGCCACATTACTCTGATGATGAACATGGAATGTCGACAGGCGTCAGTGCGTGCGACTGGCGGTAGTTTGATTAAGTTGTTCGTCGACTGGTTCAATACAATGGGATTGGTGTTTACTTCGAGCTCGCAAACTTGATTTAAAGAATTGTTACCACCAACCGCACAATCGATTATTGTTAAATAGCTTCATGTTATTGATAAATCGATTTAACATAAAACTACCAGCCAATATCTAATAACATTTTGCATAACTTTAATCATCAATATAATAATTGATCATAATTATATCTTCATTTTCCACGTCATAATAACACGCAAATTTTCCTCCATCCAACAATTCTAGAAATAAAATGCGATTATGTCAAAACGAATTGATTTTTATATGAATATGTTTCTTTGTTATCTATAAAATATTTTTTCACAAACAAAAACAGATCACTTGTAAACATTCGTATTGCAAATAAAATTGCACGGGACAATTTATCTTTTTGTCAATCAGCACACGTTGAATTCATTAATTAAGCACAGAAAATTGGCAAAGCCTACATAATTATTAGGTCTTATGGGGACCGTGTGTATATAATAGAGTCAATAATTTATACTGTGATGGGTGGGCCTTAAACTTTCGTCCTGCATTCGCAAATATAATTCATTTGAAGCAGATTAAATTTATTTCCTTCCCTTTGCGTTGTCATAAAACCTATTGACTGCTAAAAATATATTTGACATGACCGAATCCTACCGATGGATGTGGTAAGCTTTAACTTGCTTTGCGAACAATCGGAAATTCATTCCTTTTTGTTTCACTCCAAAATTATAATTAATAACCGTTTAAACGGGAGCCATATGATCAAGAAAATATCCTATTCGCCGATTTACTAGTTGAGTGTTCATTTTGACATTTTCCAGTTTATAAAGGGCAAAAGTTACCAATAATTAATATTAAAAAATTCTTTCCTTCCTTGTTGATGTCATAGCTTCTCCATACTATATAAAGTCACCGCGAGAACTAGTTATTATTTCAGGGCCTGTTTGATTAAATTTATTGTACTTTTTCATGTTAAGCTGGCTATTATATTCTTGATACACCTTGTCTGAAGACATCGTGAAAATATTCAACTTAAACGAAACCATAACAATGTGATTGCCTTTACAAAAATGTTGCGCAGGAAGGAGACAAAAAAAATGGCACCATACAGGGCTTTGAGATTTGAAGCTTTCCTGCATTTTTGATAATTTGATTAAATTGGCGATGACAGAAGTGGTCATAATAGATTTTAAGTTTTATTGAATATGTTTTTTGTTAAGTTTCTCTAAAGTTTAGTTAAGCTACATTCATATTCAACTATACCCAACTTGTAATAAATATTGCTAATTATGACGTACTCAAGTAAAATAAGATGTTTTTTTTCATTTTTTACAAATGCCGTGACATAGATTATCTTTCATTAGTCCAAAAGTTTAAAGCAAACTATTTTCAGTGAAAATTATATTATTCCTTACCTTTTTCATTTTCAACATCTATATCGGATAGCATCTCATTTGGTATGTTCCATTTCATAAAAGCCTACAAACAAATCCAATCATTAAAAAAAAAAGTTTATTGCGTGTTAAGAGACATTTCGGCTCTAGAAATTAGTTTAATTTGACTAGGAATTAAGCAATTGGATACATTTCTTCTAATACTGACACATTGAAACTTAATCTTGAGCGACCTACCATATTTGCTCATTAGGAGATTAGAATTAAAGTTTCATTTTTTAATAAAATCATTTACTAACAATTGGTAAAACTGGGACACTTCTTAATAAGTCCTCAAACGAAATATCATCGACTTTACGCCATCTTTGGCTTTTAATATATTATGTAACATGTTTCGGTATAATTGTTTGTTTCATCGTCCACTAAATTAGACGAAATAAGCCAATCGCCACAGGAATCCCATAAGTTGACGTCTGTTTAAGTGGAATATCCTTGTTTAAATTCGTAAATGTACTACTTATTTGAGTTATGTATTATAAATTAGAATATGCTGATTTTAGATAAGTGAAATTTTACCAATACCAGGAAGGTAAAAAATTTGTTACTAGGTTCGCAAAACCTAATACATACTTGCATATATATTAGCTCTTCGCAACAAACAGTATTTAAAGGTAAAAAATTGTCAGCATTTTCGTTCTAAAGACTCAGACAAGACTTATGCCACTGATCTGCAAAAAATACATGAGAATGTCAACAAATTAAACCATAGTTGGACGGAGGCCACCTAATACCTTTTTAAAAATCGCTAATTGTGTGTGCCCCATGGTTTTTTATAGTCGTAAGATAGTGCCAGTTTTCATTTTCTGACACTGTCAATACATTTTTGTTTTGTGCTTTGACACTCAAATTTCAGATCCAGGTCTTCACATAGAAATATTGTTTTGAATAACAGAAAGTAAAACTAAGGCGTATTTGCGCGCCTTAAAATATATTCAGGTCAAATGGTACTGTTTAGCCTTGTATGGTTGACCGTCAAAGATAAGAAAATATCTGAAGACAGATGTTTGGACAGGTGGTGTGATGTAGCAGGACTTCGAAAACCATCTAAAAACGGGATTAATGAATAAATAACATAAATTCGCAATAGGAGATGGCGATGTAGTTTTTTTTTATATTTCACAGATAACTGTCGTATGTAAGACAGAAAAGACCCCATAGCGCTTCGACTGTCATGCAGTAGAAAGAGACCGCTTTACTCGTCGGGTCATTCAGGCACGCCAAATGAAGCTTAGTCCTAAATTTTGGCATGAGAAAAGAAGCAACGTATTCATCGATGAGAAAATAAAAAAATTACTATTCTATAATCTTTAATCAAAGGTAAGTGTTGATGTTTATCTGCTTCGTCAGAATAAGTAAAAAAGACCGAGCGCCTATGTACAATATTTAATGGGCAGTAAGCGTAAGACGAAGGGTGAATCAACCTTTTCTTTACTAAAGCAATAACCAAAAAAATACCGAAAAATGACATTTCACCAAAATTTGCTGATCCTCCTATTCTGCTTAAGCGGTTGGGAAGTGTGGAATGTGTCCTTGTCAGCTCACCAGTCATTTACGGATTGAAAACTGCAAAATTGCAGCATAAGAATTTATTTTTTCCTAAAGATAAGAAATGCTTTCAGGATCTAAAAATGTGTGCAATTAAGACCTGAGAGATAAATTGAAAGGGTGCTTCTCTCATCCCAACATACAGGTGATTCTGCCAGGTACGTTGTTGCCGTTCTGTTATGCAATGTTGCAGAAAATGAGTAAATCATGCTATACGCCGCAAAGTCCACATATTTCTGAAAGATGAAATCGAGTTAAGCTGAGTTTTAAACATTTTGCATAAAAAGACAAAATCTGTTTAAAAGTGCAACAGTTCTACCTTCAGGCACTGAGTTGCATTCGCGTATACTTTGTAAATTCTTGCGGTAAACGGAAATTCAGGAAAGTGGAACAGATGCAAATGGATGAAACAATGGCTTCATGCTCATCCAATCTTGCCGTTCGATTTAAATTGTTTTCAATGTACTGAATTTTCTAAAAAAACTTGTGCCATCTTGTAGAACGTAAAGCAAGCGTATCAGACATTGACATGTTAACGGACTAAGATCGATATTATTCTAGTAAGTAGTCGATTATCATCCTTTTTTCAAGACTCGAGAATGCTCCACATTGGTTCTTCTTGTTCCATCAATAGAAAAAAACCGCGTTCTTCGCTTTTTATTTACTGTTCTGTCCACAAAACATCAGTGTTACACTGTGGGCATCTATTCGTCTGATAAACTATCCTTAACTTCAGCCAATAAATTACGATTAAGCATCATGTATGCATTGTAAGAAGGATTAAGAAAGTCCGAGCTTGTGCCACGCCGATAAACTCGGCGACCTTGTTTTGTTTCTCCGCTAACACAAGCTTCTTTAAACAAACGCCATCTGCTGCAAAACCAACAGATTAACACATGGTTCATATGGTTTATGAAATTATTTATCTAAAGCACGGCTCAGCAAATATTTTCATAACATACGTAATATGTCACATATTAAAAATTACCTATTAATCATTGAAGTGATCGTCGATATTTTTTAAAAAAATAACGGAAATTCTTCTTATTTTGATGAAGTTCCAGAGGCTTGCATTCTCAGAGAGAAATACAACATCGCATAAATCTTTGGTTTGATTTCGATATTTTCCATTTGCTAGAATAACATTTTTGAAGGGTCCCTGTGAACATTTTGTCGCAGAGAATAGAAGTAGTCTATCGAAAATGCGTAAAAGAGTGCCATTTTTGTGCATATC
The DNA here is from genome assembly GCA_029291075.1 of Eudiplozoon nipponicum. Classification (NCBI taxonomy): domain Eukaryota; kingdom Metazoa; phylum Platyhelminthes; class Monogenea; order Mazocraeidea; family Diplozoidae; genus Eudiplozoon; species Eudiplozoon nipponicum. The sequence continues at coordinate 3,107 of JAQBSW010001864.1, read as the reverse complement.
CACAAACATTTGACGCTAACACAACTTGAACTGACTTTGTCATAAATCAAATAGGGTCACTTCTATTATCCTCAGACGGATTCCAAGAGAATGACAGTGAAAGTATTAAGGCAAATTTGGTAGGAACTGAATGGAAATGCGAATTGCGTGCCAAATTATTGTAATTCGTCGTATGTAAAATTTTCTGAGGCAAAATGTTTGAAGAGGTAAAAGTATGAAACGCAAATGCTATATTTCACTTCTCCGGATTTTGCCACTGATGTAGAATCGCGGGCATCTCGTAGATGTGTGTGATATATCAGTACATGTAACATATTTTACGCTATTCAAATGGAACTCGACCATCATTCTTTGAAAAGAATATTACAACAAAAAAATAAGCATCAACGCTATATCTAGATTTATTTTTTGATCGGCAAATAAGCGCTCCCGATATACAAAACAAATAGGGCGTCATAAATTGTGTCAGTTCGATTACATTTTACCTATCTCTTCAATTCGATTACCGAAGAAATAATTACAGGCTTAACGTGCACCATATTGGTGCAAAATATAAAGTGGACAAATTTTGATTTAGATAAAATTGTCGAAGTTAGTTAAGATCTGACTAGGTAGTATACGAATTGTCGGTCTAACTGGCTAGTAAACCAATTAGATACTGTTTGTGGCGGAGAAGTAATTTATATACAATTGTGTTTTTTTACCGTCCTACTTTTCCACATTCATTACCGAAATATACAATGGATAAAGGGTGTAATACCGGCTCCTACTTATAAGTAGCCAGTAAGCGCGAAACGACTGGGTACAAGGTTATACGTTCTATTCATGCTGAATTTCGTTTATCCTTCTTATCATAAATGAAAAAAATTACTTATATTAATAAATAATACAATTTATATATATATATATATATATATATATATATATATATATATAAACATATATATATATACATTAGTTCTCGCCAAAAGCACAATCTAACAATTATATGTTTAATTGAACGCTTTACATATTCGTAAAAGAGATTGTTCTGTCATATTTTCCCAAATTTCTTACCCAAATATATATTACGGCTAAAGGTTGTAATACCGGCTCCTACTGATGAGTCGCCAGTAAGCACGAAAGAATGTGTACAAGATTATGAGTACTGTTCATGCTGTCTATAGTTTATCCATTTAGTCATATTTGAAATAATTTGCTACAAGGTGCGCAACACGTAATAAACATTTGCAGACTATTATCCCTTCGGTCAGCGTCTCTGATGTAGAGATTTGGGAAACAATCGAATTTTGTTCTCAATGCATGGACAAATTTGTAAATCGTTATATGCGCTTAGTTGTGGTTAGGTCATATCTTGCTGACCGTCCGAAGGCGTTTGTTGAACGCAAAATTCTCGAGTCGACTGTTGGTCTTTTACTACCATCGAACCATGCCATGGAACGCCAATTGTGCTATTTATGCCACTATTCGAATAAACTGGGATGAATGACTGATTTCGCAGATCTTTTTGACTAGCTAGTGCATATCACATACATTTATTTGCAATATTAATCACATTATCGGACCGAAACGTACACACATTAACCAAGAGATATATGCATGGGTAGCAATCTGTAGGAGTCTGGCGACAAACAGTGCCACATGGCACTGCCTGGTTAATTCGGCCTTATAGGCGTAGGCATCACTGGAATCCAGTGTGTGCGTAGCCCGAATTTCTTTTTCTACCAAACAATCATTGATTGAGCGGGTGTTGGTAACAATCCATTAAATTAAGTCTGCGAGCTGGAAATAAGCACCAAACCCATTGAATTTAACCAGTTGTCGAACAAAATAGCAAATCTACTGCCGGTTGCACGCACTGACGCGTTTCAATCTTCCATGATCACCATCAGGATACGACGGTAAATGAATCGCGAGGTGCACGGCAGGTCGAAATGCGTGAATGCGTGCGACTGGCGGTAGTTTTGCTGTGTTGTTCGACGACTGGTTAAATATAATGGGATTTGTGTTTACTTCAAGCTCGCAAACTTGATAAAAATTATCTGTTTATATATATATATATATATATATATATATATATATATATATATATATATAATATATATATAAACAGCAAATTTACATCATTATTTATTAAACATTGTGAAACCTAAAATCTTATTAGGTGCAATGCTAAAAATAATAATAGGAGAAGAAGAATCGTCTCATATTTTGAAAACCATTTATTCATTTCGCTTGATCGCCGTCATTTAGGCCTCTTTCGTTTTATAATGTTGGTCGAAACATTTTAAAAGCGTTTTTACGCGCAACGTTGTGCGACTAACTGAAAAGAAGGATTTGAATATCTTTCAAGTGCGCACAAATTAATTATATATTTAAAACACATAACACTCTGCGTTTTCATGTGAACGTCTATTAATGAATAAACACTCGACGGCAGTGCAGTGCATTTTATAAAAGCTGGAATGTCAAAAGTCATTAATACATTGAAGAGCAGAACAGCTCTTTTGAACAGGTTGGTCGCCTTATTGAGAAAATTAGGTGTGACATAATAAATTTAAAAAAAAACTGAAAAAATAAATTGAGCTGCATAATATGGCCTGCTTGCGAAAAAATTAGAATTCAATTAGCGACTTACCAAATGGTCTGGGCGAGATTTCATGTCCTTCAACTTTTGATTTTATAAAAGAAAAAACATAAAAACTACATTGAGAATAAATAAATATTTAGTGATTTTCAGGATGTCACGATATTAATATAATTTTTTGAATCTTCATCAAAATCGCATGTGCAAACGTTGAATATAAATCAAATGAAATAACTAAATTTATTTTTAATAACTATTTTTGTTTTTACAACGTGCAGGGTACATAAACTTCACACATGTCGAGAAACACTTTCATTTCTTTAAATTTATTTCACCAATATAGAATTTTTTTACTTAATTAACAAAGGAAAACAAGTTGTACACAAATCCGTTCTATTACACGATTTAATTTGTGCAAACAATGATGATCAAATATTACATTTTATATAATTCGCATAGCAAATTGACTCCCAACACTTGGCTAAATTATTTCGCCATTGCAATCTGATGCAATTTAGAA